>JANIJG010017092.1:20655-67691 GCA_024611175.1 Megaceryle torquata
CTGCCCCCTGAGCAGAGGGCTGCTGCGCGGGCAGCTAGTGGCGGGAGCCGGGAGGAGCGACCGGCAGGAGCCGCCCCAGAACCGCCCCGGTGCCGCCCCAGAACCGCCCCGGTGCCGCCCCAGAACCGCCCCGGAAGCGGCGGTGGAGGCGGCAGGGCAGCTATGGGCCGAGCGGTGACTGTGGCCACCTGTGCCCTCAACCAGTGGGCTCTGGATTTTGAGGGCAACCTGGAGAGGATTTTCAGAAGTGAGTGTGGCTGTCGCAGTACTGGCCCGGTGCCCTGCGGAGCTCGCTGGCTGCCCCCGCCGTCGGGAAGCGGCCCTCCCGCCGCGCGTTTCTCCTCTGGGCAGCACCGGACACCGTGCCTGGCTTACGGAGTCCGGTTCCCGGAGCCGCGAGGCCCCGCGGGTGGGGGTGTCTGGGCAGGACCCGCCGGGCCTGAGCGTCCGGCTGGTGTTTAATCCAACCCTCTTCTAGGTATTGACATCGCAAAGAGTAAAGGAGCCCGGTACCGGCTTGGTCCAGAGCTCGAGATTTGGTAAGAACACTTCTGGGTCTGCTTTGGTACGTTCCCGGTTAATTACCGAAGAGTGGTCAGTAAGAAAATCAGCCACATAGTACACAATGCCTAAAGCATCGCTTAAAGCACGGGGCAGGGGGTGAAAAGCGTTATAGCTGCAAGTGCAACATTGGTTCCCATGTCTTGGGAACGTGACTGGTACTGATAATATTTTGGCGAGTCTCCCCTCAGAGAAAGTGTAATGCTTTGAATCCAGCCTAGGCCCAGGCTGCTGCTCCTGGAAGGAATATCCCAGCAATGCCATGGAGTTTGAAATGCTGTCAGCAGGGATTATGTTGGCAGTGCCGCTTCTGCCCCATCTGCAGGCATTGCTTGTGTGGGTGAGGTGTTGCGTGTCTAAGGTGCTTCTGGTCCCTTGGCTCTGGTGATGATTTGGCTGAATTTTCTATTTCTTGTGGTTTTATATGCAGTGGTTATGGCTGCTCGGATCACTATTATGAGTCTGACACGCTTCTGCATTCATTTCAAGTCCTGGCAAAGCTTTTGGAATCTCCAGCCACTCAAGATATTATCTGTGATGTTGGAATGTAAGTTGGTTTTTTTTGTGTGTGTGTCCATATAATAAAGGAATAGGTCTTCAGGAATGCTGTCTCTGCTGTGCTTCTGGATAATGAATGCTCTGCACCAAACCTTTAAAGAGACCTTAGGATCTGCACTGCTTTCCCTTTTGATTACCATGACAAGGGCTGTGACATGCAAAACCTTTTCTGAAAGGTAAACCTTTCAAAGATATCTGGTGGTTGAGCCCTTCAAGAGAGAAGTAGGATAATTACAATTATTTATTGGGAACCTTAATGAGACCCTGTTGCAGTGGGTAAGACTTTGTTTTACATGTAATGCAAAGAGCTTTACAAATTGAGTGTCTTTCAGGAACGTACCTTGCTTTGGCTGGCAGACATCCTTCTGAGCACCATCCATGTCAAAAAATCACTGAAATTGTTGCAAGTCACATACTGACAGTGACAAATTATAACTGTAGTATTAATGTTATGTGCACCTACTTGGTGTAGATATAAAGGTGTAAAACTGGCTTTGTTTTGAACTTTGGTAGCATCAGAGGGAGTCGGGTTTGATTAAATATTAGCTCAGCCTGGGGGATTCTTGTGGTCTGCTGGTGTTTCTCAGGCATGGCAGTGACCTGGCAGTGGTTGCCACATCTGGGACTGACAGAGGGATCAATCAGGAGCTCTGATTTTTGCAAACAACTATGTGAATTAAAAAATTAGAAGCTAAAACTTGATACGTTGTTTAGTTCCCTTTAGTCATGCAGTGTCCAAGCGTTGTCTTTAAAATAGTTTTTTTTTTTTGTGCAGGGAAGTAGAGACCTTGGCTATTTTTATTTCATTTAATGAAACAGTAACTTTTGCTTCTTATTTTCACAGGCCTGTTCTGCACAGAAACGTTCGCTACAATTGTCGGGTGATCTTTTTAAATAAGTAAGTGGCTCTTTATGCATTTTGTGAGACAATACATTAGTGCATCCTTTGAGACCTCTCTGGCCTTCAAGAAAGATTCTTCAGTGTTATGTAGAGCAATAGAGCTGTCTTCATTTCTACTAAATTTTAGAGAGACAACTAATGTTTGCTATTTTTTCTGATTCCTTTATGAATTTGTAGAAACTGAATTTCCACTGCTTTCTGAAAGACTTCAGAAAAAAAGCCTGAAGTCTGCAATCAGAAGCTTTACAGATGTTTATAACTGTTTGATGTACATCATAATAGAAAAAGAGTTGGTATTATTTAATGTTCTGCTTTAGTTTTATTTGGCTGTATATCAGGTCTTAAATTTACTCTTTCTATTCTGTTTTAAGAAAAATTCTTCTGATCAGACCAAAAGTATCATTGGCAAATGCAGGAAACTACAGGGAACTTAGATGGTTTACCCCCTGGAACAAAGCAAGGTAGGCTGGCTACTGTTAGAACTGCGTTTAAAACCACAGGTTGCTGTTTGCAGCCACAGCAGAACGATTGAAACTCTTGCAAACCATCAAAAGCTGCTGCAGGCTGAGCAGCAGGACGGAGTCAGTTGAGCTATCTAATGGAAGCTCAGGTAGAAAGCTTATTAAGTCCAATTAAACTGTGAATTGTTGAGCTGGGAGGAAAAGTGTGGGTGAATGGTCTTGCAGCCAGGGTAGCGGTGTCGTTTTCCTTGCTTTCTAACTACATGCAGGACTGGAAGAGGCTGCGTTGATCTGCTCAATTGCTGCACCCTGTTCAACATTAAACTGTAAAACAATGTGAAATGGATGAGCTCTCTCAGAATTTTAACAACTGCAGAGGATGGAAGCTGAATATCTTATCATGGTGCAAAATACGCTTGATGCTCATCTCTGATGTTGTGCACACATCCTGTAGTCAGAGAACGGTTTGAACTTGATGGTCTCAGCAAAGTACTTCTGAGAGAGCATCTGTCCTCTGAACCCCAGTTAGTTCCAGATGAGTTCTGAGTTAATTATGTATGAACACTGCAAAAAGAGAAACTTTTATTTGGTAGTTGACCTGCATGGTGTGTTCTTTGTTAGGTCTAAGTTTATAGCTAGGATGGGGCATTTTTTTACTATGCATTTCTGAAACAAAGTGGGATGTTGCTAGTTTATAATCTTAACATTGCTAATTAATTTCACAGAAAATATGAAGGTCCTTATTTTTTTAAATTATTATTATTTTTTAAACATGCACAGCCCTGTACAACTGCAGTGCAATTTCTTTGTTCAGTGTTAGAAGGTGACAGAATGTGGAGATGAGAATCCATTTATGTGCTGTGATTTACATAACAATGTATTCACTACCCCTAAACCTGCTTTAGGCACGTGGAGGAATATTTTCTACCCAGGATAATTCAGGAGGTGACTGGACAGGTAAGGGGTTTTTAAGGATTTTTTTTTCTTTTTAACTTTAGCATCCTATAGATTCATCAATTTAAACAAATAGAATTTATGGCATGACACTGCAGAATGCCAATTTCTGCTGTCGGTCGTGCTGCAAATTAATAGGTTTCAGTGATAGTTCTCAGTTACATGAAATGAGAACATAATTTAATCTCATTTATGTTGATGTTTGGCAGCAAAGCAAGTCAATTTTAAATTTACCTCAGTCATTTATATATACAGGACCTTGATTGTCTTATTTTGCACAATTCCAGTACTGAGTTTATCTGTGCTTGAGACTTGAAATGAGTATGTAATTTGGAGTTTAAAAAAAAAAACCAAAACAAACCCCAACCTTCTTGATTCAGAAGCATCTAAAACTCGGATTATTTCCTGTTAAATCATGAGCATAATTTCTAGCAAACGACAGTCTCTGGTTTATAGATTGTTTAATTCAAAAGCAATTGCCCTGTCCTGAAGCAAAGCACTGGATCTGAACAGTATTGAAATTTCAACAGAGAACTTCAGTACAATTTCTTTATTTAACTTGGTCCGAAATGAAGGAAGGTGTAATGGGATTGATACCGTGTCACTCATTTTGCAGGAGTATTTGATTTTATACTCATATTTTTAGATGTACAGTTAACTTTTTGCATGGAACAGATTCTTCTATGTCGTGTAAGGATGTTCTTGGATTTTTGTCAGGAAACTGTTCCATTTGGGGATGCAGTGCTAGCAACCAAAGATACCTGCCTAGGGACAGAAATATGCGAAGAACTCTGGGCACCAAACAGGTAAAGGAGAAGAAGAAATGAAAAGTAAAGTAAAACATAAATACCATACGTAAATGCATGAAATAAACATTAAAAAAAATCTGCTTATTATTCTTCCAGGTAGAATATCTTTCAGAAAGTGCCAGTAAGCTAAAATATAATTAGGAGCATTAAATACCTCATGGGGAAACAACAGAAGGTCCCTAAGGGAAAGCAAAGCCTAGTGCCCTTGAGTAATATTTCCCTTTGTTATTTTGGTTCCTGTTACAATCTGAAATTCTTCACAACCCCAGAGAAGATCCCATTCACAAAGATCTGATGTGGGGTGAGGGTGGAGATGTGGCTGCATGAAAGCTGTTGCAGTTAACAGCAAATAAACAAAATGTTCCCAGTGTTTTTCCAGATCTCACAGTTATATTCATTTCCTTGTAACTGCAGGAGGTGTGGAATGTTGCAGACAAAGATGTGATTTTTTATTATTATTATTATTATTATTATTATTATTATTATTATTATTATTATTATTAATTTCTTTTGACACTGGATAAAGGAAAAAGCAGTAAAAGGCTTGTCCCTCTCTGTTTATGCTTTTGGATTTACCAAGAGAAAGAACATGGGACAATTGACCTTGCAAGGGTATCTCCATGTTGCCTTTTCAAACCAAGATTGTCCTATTCTCTTTTTATTTGAGATTCTGGCTTCTGTAGAGTAAAGTGGGAGGCATTTCATTTAGAACAGAACAAGCAAAAGCCCTTCTGCCCTCTGCAGCTACTGCTGGTCTTTGACAGAAGAGTCAGGCAATGCAAGAAAACACGTGTTTTTGAGAGTTCTGTCCTTGTTTGAGCTAAGATATGTAGAAAACTGACAGTGACATAGATGTTATTTGCCAGTGGTTTTAAATGATACCTGCAGTATTCACAGCATAGCATTCCCAGCTGATTTTGGGTTTTTTCTTCTGCCTTTTGCATTGACAGCCCTCATATTGAAATGGGACTTGACGGTGTGGAAATTTTCACTAACTCTTCAGGGAGTCACCATGTGCTGCGGAAGGCTCACACCAGGGTGGATTTGGTGAATTCTGCCACAGCAAAGGTATATGCTTAAAAAAAAAGAGATTTTTTTTTTTATTTGCTACACACCTCATTTTATTTATTTATTTTTTTTTTCAGAACATATGCATACAGAGAATAACCAGCTGGACAGGGTGTTGTAAAATACACATTTTGCATAAAGGGCAAACAACCAGTGTCTGTGGTTGCTCCCTGTGCCTAAACACTCTCCCTCCATATGCTTTATGTATTTAACTGGCAGCATGTTGCCAGCTTGTAATTCTGTCAACAGAGGGTGTTATTTGCCTGGCACATATAAAATCATCCCAAAGTCTCTTTTGTTTCCCTCAGATCAGTTTCTTTGCCAATTTTCATTCGTGTAGCAACTTTGCGTTGGAGAAATATTGGTAACTATATCAGGAAGGGGGAATAGAAATCGGTGTTTAAACTTGCATTTTGTTTTTCTTCCCAACCATCTTCTTACTATAAAGTATATTTTTCTACTTGGAAAGTTCTCTTTATTTTAAAGAAGAGAAGACATTTAGTTAGTAGACTGTAATCCTGTCTAACAGTGATGGGGACAAAACCAAAGTAATGAATGTATATTACACTGTGAAAAATGTTTCATTTGTACAACAACTTTGTGATTGTAATTTAACATGCTTTGGTTTTATTTTTATCTGCTCTGTCCTCAGATACCCAAACACAGCATCTATCATCTTGCTTTTCTCAATCTCAATTTGAACTTGCAGTTTCAATTTAGGAGTGCAGTCCTCTCCTTTTGGGTGAAGGGACTGACTTGTGCTAGTAATGGAAGTCTCCTGTCCTCCAGCAGTGTGAAAGGGATGGAGCTCACTTACTGCATTTACTTCTGTAATCCCTTCTTTTCTATCAATGCATCACATGCAAAGTACTTTTTCAAATGATGAGAGAGTCCCAGCTGTAAACCATTCAGAGTGCAAACAGAGAGGAAGATTAGAGCAGGAACAGAGAAACAATATTTTGTCTCTTTAACATTCTTTCAGTTGTTATATTCTGAAAAGGATTTTTTTGTCTGCTTGTTTCTTTTCCTCCCAGAATGGTGGAATATATATTTTAGCTAACCAGAAAGGCTGTGATGGTGATCGTTTGTATTATGATGGCTGTGCCATGATTTCCATGAATGGAGAAACGGTTGCACAAGGATCCCAGTTTTCACTCAATGATGTGGTAATATGTTCAATTAATATGGCTACATTTATGCTCAACACTTTACAGACATTCCAGATACTAAGTCCACATCTTTAATTAAAAAAGATGTATTTTGAATGTGCTATTTAACTAGAACCAATGTTTTTCCTAGTCAGATCGCCCACACCTCATCTGCAGTAGTTGTCCTGCTTTTGTGAGTGAGGAAGAGCTGTCACTGTGGAAGAACTTCATGAAAATGTTTGTGTCTGCAATCACCATGTTTAGGAGAGACCCCATTAACTTGTCTTCCTTTATCTAACTAAAAAAGGAAAGATGGCAATGTTCTAATTATGACCTGGTTTGGTAGGTTGAGCTTTACTTCAGAAAATCCTCAGTAGCTTGGTCATCAAAGCTGTAGGTTTTCTCAAACTGTGCCAAATGCATCTCTTTCCCCAGAGGCTTGTTGCCTTTTCCTCTTGTCCCTTGCCGCATCCTTGCCACTGAACCTTTTGTTCTGCTGTCTGACAAGTGCTATAAATTCGTTGTGCTTTATGAGCATCCTCATGTCCTCAGTGAAGCGAGTCGGTTGTGCTCACTTTGTGATGTAATTCTACTGAGTCAGAAATGACTTCTGAAGGGAGCATAAAAATCTGTATTGAGAAAAGTTGCATTCATTCTTTTTCCCCAGCATTGTTCATAGTCCAGGGCTGTAGACATTGCTTATCTGTTTGTATAGAATTAGTCTAATGCTGAACAACTTTCCACAGGAGGTGCTGGTTGCCACTCTGGACTTGGAGGACGTTCGAAGTTACAGAGCAGAGATTTCATCTCGTAACCTAGCAGTAAGAATGCTTTATGGGGGGGTTATGTCTGTAAACTCTGCCAGGTTTAAATAGTTACTGCATTAAAAAAGTATTTGCATGGCTTGATTTTCACAGTATTCTATAGATCTGATGTTTTCTAAGTATATGCTGTATCAAAATTTATGTCTTCCCAATTCTTCTCTACTATTGCTTAGGCAAGTAAAGTGAACCCTTATCCCAGGGTAAAAGTGAATTTTGCTCTGTCGTGTTTGGATGATGTAGCTGTACCTACTTGTGTGCCAATCCAGTGGAGGCATCACAGTCCCGAGGAGGAGATCAGGTAAGCATTTAACCCAATTTGTTGTTTGAAAAATATTTCGCTTTAAAACAAGCAAACAAAACAAAAAACTCAAACCAAAAGAAAAGATAAGCATAAGATCTTATTTATATTTAAGTAAAGAAAAAATATCTCACTGAAAGACCATGGTAAATATTTTGACTTGCTTAGGTCTTCTGCTATAACCCTCTAGGAATAAGCATGTCCTGTAATTTCAGCCTTGGTCCTGCATGTTGGCTTTGGGACTACTTAAGGCGCAGCAAACAGGTAAGAAGAACTGGTTTTGTTCTTTGTCTTGGCATACACATCTTCTTCTGTGCCATAGGGATGTACACATTGCTGTCCTGTGCTGCTCTTAATGCAAAGTGACGTTAGTCCAAGGTGCAAGGTTTGAGTTTTTCACTGGTAGCTCATTCAGACATAAAACCCATATGCAAAGTGTGACTTCAGTCTGTTCTTCAGACCTTCTCCTTAAGAATCATGATTTCTTTGAAAGCAGCTGTTTAACTTACCTAATGAAGGGGATTTCTTTTTCTTTGAAACACTGGTTTTATCAGTAAGGAAAATAAAGTATTTTAATAGTATAATAAAGATGTTTAAAATAAGCAGAATGACATGAACTAGTAAATCAGTTTCAAAGTGATATATATATATGAAAAATGTAATCCTTTTTATTAGCTGGAATAAACAAACTTCCAGCTACATCCTGGAAGTTTATTTTAGCCAAAGAGTGTACACTCATTAGATTATCCGGGTGATGAGAGTTGTAAGAGGGTTTGGTGGTTGCTTTATTTGATTTTCCCCAGTAGAATCTAAGCAGACTTGAAAAATGCATGCATAATTCTTTCACAGGAATGTGTTTCTGAATGGTACAAGATATATTTTTCTAATTATGCTATATGGAATCTTTTGTTATGTTTTCAAGGCAGGATTTCTCCTACCTCTTAGTGGTGGAATTGACAGCTCTGCTACAGCTTGCATAGTATATTCCATGTGTCACCAGGTTTGCCTGGCAGTCAAGAATGGAAGTAAGTAGAAATGCACATCTGGCTACCTGTGGTTACAGACCACTTAATATTAGCTGGGTGCAATAGATCCAAGAGGTCATTAATTGACAGCCTCCTGCTCAGTTGTTCTAATGGGATCCTTTTGTATTTCTTCTGAAATTCCAGCAAAAATGTGTGTCCAGATTTCAGGTTCTTAATTTAATTATTTATTTTAATAATTATTATTATTCAGGTTTAATAGTTTTCATTTGGGGTTTAAAAATTGGATCTGGAACTGTCTAGTTTGTGTTCACAGTATTGTCCAAAATGTTGGCTGGTGTGATTTGGGGATTTTAATTTATAGTGAAATAATAAAAGAATACAATTCTATGGGAATTCTAATAATTCATAATTAATAAATTCATAATGAGAATGAAATCATAGAATGATTCAATGATTTCTCCTTCTGTCAGATTCAGCAGTACAAAATGGGGTTAGGTATTGTTCAAGCTCTTAAACTGGCTCTAAGTAGACAATGTATTTAGCTAGACTTTTGTGTATATTGGTCCATATTTTTGATGAAATTTCTTTAGGACACAGAATGAAAGGATTTAATAGGAGCAAAATAATTATCTTTTTGCATTTGATAGATGAAAATATGTTGGGAGAGTTAGATGATAAAGTCATTTGATTTGTGAGGAGGTGCACTGTAAAGCTTAATTGCACTACAAGAAACACAAGATGTGCCTATCTTGGATAGGAGCAGCACAACCATTTCCACTCCTCTTTTGCTTTGTCCCCAGATGCAGATGTGCTGGCTGATGCACGCAAGATTGTGAATGATGAGACCTATGTCCCTGAGGATCCTCGAGAATTTTGCAAGCGTGTCTTTACTACTTGCTACATGGCCAGTGAGAATTCCTCCCAGGATACTTGCAACAGGGCTAAACTTCTGGCTGAGCAAATAGGCAGGTACAAGTTGAGAAGCACTGGATAAAAAAATCACCTTCAGGCAAAGGCTTTTATATAAAACTTTTGACATTCTAAAATAGGAAAAAGTAGGAGAGGGATAGGAGGTGTGTGTAGTAGGAGGTGTGTGTAGTAGGAGGATTGCAGACAGTATTATTTAGGTGTGTAAATGTGAGGCAAACTTAAAAGCATTTGGTCAAGGACAGGGAACTTGAAAAGCAGACTCTGGAAAGTTATCCTTTCCTAAGTTTCTTCATACTGGATCTGAGATGGCAGCAGCCTTAAAATATCACTTGATGGGTGGGTTTTTTATTTTCTTTTTTTTTCTTTATATATATAGTTAGTTAGATTGTGCTCCTTGAGTCACTTGTGCTTGAATTCTTTTCAGCTACCACATCAATCTGAACATAGATGCGGCTGTGAAAGCTATTGTGGGAATTTTCAGCATGGTGACAGGTCGCACTCCTCGGTTTTCTGTCTGTGGAGGGAGCAGGAGAGAAAACCTGGCACTCCAGAATGTGCAGGTGTGTTTCATGTAGGCTGAGTGAGCTCAGACCCTGTTGGGTGTCTTTTGTTGTGTTGGGGTTTTTTTGTGTGTGTTTGTGGGGATTTTTTGGCTTTTTGGTTTGTTTTGGTTTGGTTTGGTTTTTTAAAGAGTACAAAATGGTAAAGCAAGGGGCCCTTCATTTGCATTGCAGTGAAAACCTGAATTTCCTGTGGTGTGTCCCTGAAGATTGATGGGCTTCCAGTAAAGGCTTCTCTGCAGCAGAAATCTACGATCCCACATAGCTCAGGAGATGACCAAGATAATTACTGTGTGCAACTTTTATAGGATGGTCAGGAAGAAATAGTACATGCCTGCATCCCCTCAGTAGCGTTGGTCTAGATGCTGGTAGAAAAGCATCCCAAAAGAAAGTTTCCAGGTCAGGAAAAAGAGCAGCAAAATATTATAATAGACAAGTCTGAGCCTAGAAGGACTGGGCCAAGACTCAAAAATATTACTAGTATATACTAGGCTTTCCTACGTGTGTTTGGCATCTTTTCCACAAGATCTTTTTGCAGTTACACTTACCCCTTTCATATTTTGTTCTTCTTGGGTTTGTTTAGGGAATTGAGTAATAAAAGTGATAGGGGAGAAATTATTCTGCTTTGTAAATTGGCTTTATTTTTCATTTTGCTTGGCAGGCTAGAATAAGAATGGTCCTTGCCTACCTGTTTGCTCAGCTGACACTTTGGACTCGTGGGGTGCCAGGGGGACTTCTGGTGCTAGGATCAGCCAATGTGGATGAAAGGTTGGTGAAAGTTAGAAATCTAAAATCAGGTGAACTGGGAACAGGTCACTGCATTTCCTTGCAACTCTACCAAATCCCAGTGTGGATTATTACTTGAAAGCAGTAACTAGCTAAGAATACACTGATAGCAGTGAAATTAATGAAAATAGTTGAATGGGAAGTTGAGTATTTTTTCAGAAGTTTAGCCAAAGTATTGACATAGTTCTCCAATAAAATACTGTTCCTTCCTTAGCTGTTTTCAGAAGAGCTTGCCAGTGCAGTTACCAGGTTACCCTTTGAGTCTATTATTTATTGTATTTTCAATTACTGTGCTAGCAATTAAGTTGTGAACTTTGAGTTGAAAAATAGATGTTAAAAATCTGGAGTAGTGTTATTAGAGCTGACCATTGGAAGATTAAAGTAATCCCATAAGACTGTGGGTTTGATAACCTCTAAAGCTGTGAGAGTAGCATGTGCTGATTCTCTGTGTTTTGAGGTTTATTTTTTTTAATTGGTCAGGACAGTATTTTAATTGTTTTACATCAAATACATTACTTTAGCACAGGCAATTTTGCAGTGCTTCATAATTGTTTGAAATATCATCTTCCTGACAATTTCATGGCTTTAGGATGGCCATGTTGCAGCTGAACATGTTTGCCCCTTATGTATAAATATATGAACAGTCTGTTTATCCCTGTGCTTATACTACATATATATTATTATTAGTATAATATATAATAGTTGATACTAATGTTACCATATTATTTACTATCACTATATAAATTTCCTCTCTTGCTTAGCCTTCGAGGTTACTTGACAAAGTATGATTGTTCAAGTGCTGATATCAATCCCATCGGTGGAATCAGCAAGACTGACTTGAAGAACTTCATACAATATTGCATTGAAAATTTTCAGCTGACAGCCCTCAGGAGGTGAGGAGGGAATCACTGAGATTTGGTGACTATTTATATGCAGGGTATTGTGGGCTTCACAGTTTGGTTTTCTCTATTAACGGGGCTAAGCTGCAGTTATATTGTAAATGTTAATTATTCTGCACATCCCTCTGGTTTTAAATGATTGTTTGTGCTTACACAGTGGAAATTGCTGGCTGCTAAAAATGCTGCTAGTCTTAGGAGTTACCTTATGCAAGCATTTGTGGTGGTAATTTCACTGAAAGGCCTGTTTGAAGCAGATACTTTGGTTTTTAAGCCCAGAACAGCTTGCAAGCTCTTCTTTAGAGTTATCTAGTCCTTTAGCAGTTTATGCACTGAAAAAAAATTTTGAATAAAGCATTTGATTTTTCCCAGGCTAGACTGTTTGTTAACTAGTACTCATGAGACAGGATAGAATTCATATTTTCCTTTCTCCCTTTTCTTATAGTATCATGTCAGCTGCACCCACAGCAGAGTTAGAGCCCCTGGTGGATGGACAAGTGGCTCAAACTGATGAGGTAATTTGCAGTGACTTAAAAAAGCTCTGGTAAACCTTGTCCCAGAATTTGGTTTTTGTCCCATAACTACTGTTTACTCTTGAATGTATCCATGCTTATTGACAAGCATGTTGTAAACAGTCTTAAAGCCGCTGACAGGGCACTAGTATTTCACAGCAACTTTGTGTTGACAACAGTTTCCAAAGCAGGAAATTAACTTTTTATATTTTGGGCACTTAGAAGGATGAATGTTCTCAAGTTCAGTTTGTTTTAAAATTTCTTAATATCAAAAGGGAGTCAGACAGGGCCTTATTGCTATTAAAATGACTGGTTGCAATGCTCTTCCTCTTCTTTCCCAGCCCTTCTTTTTGCTCTCCTGTTGCATATGAGAGCACTGGTAAGGATGACATCTACATCTAAGGGATATATAACTGTAGGGTATTTATTGCAAAACTCTTTATGTTAATGCAAAGCATTGCTGAATTAGAACTAGGGGTTTTCTTCATTTGGCCTTCCCTTACTGATACACACTACATTTAAGCTACCCCAAAGAGAAAATGAGCAAATCTTTCTCAGGAAAACAGTGTTTTCACTGGTCAAATCACATACATTCATGGAAGAATTTCAAATCTCCCATTCCAGAGAGGTTCTAGGTTGGAGGTTTTTTTTTTTCTTCCACTCGTAATATTACTGTCTCTTTGTCTTTTTGATCATTGGCAATTTCATTTTGGTGTTTCTTTGATTAAACAGGCTTATTGTATAAATGCTCCCTAAAACTCTCTATTATAATTTGCATAGTTCAGATTTTCAGTGGCTTTCTATGTGTGTGATTTCAGGCAGATATGGGGATGACATATGCAGAGCTCTCTGTCTATGGCAAATTAAGGAAAATTGCAAAGGCTGGACCATACAGTATGTTCTGCAAGCTGATTAATATGTGGAAGGAAATTTGTACTCCCAGAGAGGTAATATACCAAAAAGAATAAATAAATCAAATCACGTAGTATCTTTGCCAAAACAGAGTATGTTTGGAGAAAGGTTGAGTAGAGTTCCTTCTAACTGAGAGGGATAGTTTAATTGCTCTGTGTTTAGAGCTTATTCTACAGCTGTAGCAGAATATGCTGGAAAATCTGATATGTGTCTCCTAAATTAATGGAGCTTGTTGTCCATGTTGCAGATTGTTAGAACACTAATTGGATAATTTGAAAACAATTACTTGAGAACTAAACCTTCCAGGGGAAATTGTTCTCTGAAATATACATATGAGTAACTTCTCCTGAAGACTTTGATAGTGTATTCTGAGACAGAAAATGGCTTTTGCTTTGAGAGACTGTCAGATTGTCCCCTGAGATGCAGCGGCTAGTGCTTACTGATAGATTTCTTACAAAGTGCTTTCTTATTGGTAAACATTAAGTGCAGAGACCGGCATGGTGTCTGAAAATGGTCTTACGTGCCTCTTATAAGTAGGGTCACCTGTAGTGATTCCTACTAGCAGTGGTAGATCATTTAGGTAAATGTTAATGGAAGAAAATGGGTGTATAAAGCTAAAATGCTGTCTCCAAAATGCCCTTCTCTTCTGAAATTTTTTAAATACTGAGAAACTTTATCTGATTAAAAGCTATATTCTTTGTACACCAGGTGGCATCAAAGGTTAAACATTTCTTCAGGATGTATTCCATTAACAGACATAAAATGACCACCCTCACTCCTTCCTACCACGCTGAAAACTACAGTCCTGATGACAACCGATTTGACCTGAGGCCTTTCCTTTATAATGCCACATGGTCCTGGCAGTTTAGGTGTATAGATGAACAGGTAAATGCTCTCTACTTCTTGTATGGTTTTATATTTGAATCCTTTGCAATGGGACTAGCCCAGTTCCAGTGAATACCCAGTAACAGCCAGCTAGCATTTAAGAGAACAGTTTAATACAGAAATAACTGTGGTTGTTCTTTTCATATATCTGTGAGACTGAGAATTCTCTGGGTTCAGTGTAGGATGTTGGATTTCTCTGGCTGTTAAGTACAGCTTTTCTTGTTCTCCTAGCAATACAATGAAGAAATAAAAAGAAGCTGCTTTATGTACTGAGGCCAGAAGCTAATAGATGTACCTGTACTCATGAAGGCTTGTGCTAATGTGAAAAACAAGCTTATGTTTTTCCACTTCAGTTCAAAACCTGTTTGAAGGGATCTGTTTAATTGTGAGATTAAGACTTGACCTACATCTGCATGGGAAAAGCCATTGAGAGGCAGCACTTCATTGTGAATGCTTCTTCCACCTCCTTCCACAATTCTTTTTTTTTCAACCTTAAGGCATTTGACTCACACATTTGTGTTTGCTCATATACAGCACCAGTAATGGTAGAGTGCGCAGCCTGTGAGATGTGGAGGGACTCAAGCAACTATTTAAACAGTTCTTGGCTTTTCTTTTTTTTTTTTTTTATAGTTTTTAGTCACACCTTCACTGTTATTTTAATGCATTTTTTCTAAAGGCAAAAGTGCTGGGCTGTAACACCTTGAAATTTTTTCTGCCAGAGATTTTACACCTCAGTTGCTTTTAAGAATATGTTTATGTATGTAATAAAATATTAATTCCCTCATCTGTGAAATGCCAGACATGCTGTAATAGTGTTTTATTACTTTGAAACCTAGGATAAAAGCTACCACATGCAGTGCTTGTTTTGTAACTGTATGGTGGTTTTGTTGTTTTTTGATGGTTTTGGGGTTTTTTTTTTCCATCATTTTGGACTTTTTCCCACTGAAGTCCAGGACAAAAGTTTCTTTTGGCCTCGGTGGGAGTTGGGTAAAATATTTTTGTAGGGTCTGGACCAAAATGTAATTATTTTATGCTTACCATAAATGTGGTTAAGATCTTTTAATGATCCAGGATATTGTTACACTCTTTAACTAGATTCGTATGTAATAGCAGCTTTGCTATGCAAAGGTACTAGCCATTGCAACTTACACCTGAAAACTGGGAGTCAAGTTTGGGGAAGAATCTGTTATTTAAGCAACAGTAACCTGAACTGCTAACTCATTGTTATGGACAGCTCGTTGCAAGACCGGAAAATAATGACTTGCAATAACATGAGTCAAATCTGCCCTGTTTGAGAAAGGGAATACTCTAAGAGTTTGTGTATTTTAATTCTGAAGTCAATCACTCTCTACGACAATGTCTCGCTGCTAATTATACTTCTGGGACTTAATCTGCACTTAAGGTTTTTCTGGCATAGTAACAGGACTGTGAAAATAAGGCAGAAACTCTAAATGACATGAAAAAAACACCTTCAGTTAGGTAATGCCAGGTTTCCCATAGAAGGGTTGTGTTACAGCTCGAGCTCATTTGTGAAGGGAAATGGTTTGGAGTGCTAATGATGGAGAAATCTGCTGGATTTGTGGAAAGTACTTTTCTACTTTGGGTGTTTGTGTTGTAGTCAAGCCAATTTAGTTACCCACTTTAAGTGCAAAATTCCCTCTGTATTTGCTGCAGAAGGAACAGGGATAAGAGGAGGCTGAGATCACAGCGTTTGCTGGGAATTGCCAGCTTTGCCCTTGGAGTCTTAATGACATTCAGCTCTACCTCAGGGTTTCTCCGGGGTCATGAAACTTCTACTGGTTTAGAGCATGCCTAGAAACTCCAGTCTCTCTGTAGCTTCTGCCTTTGAGTTGTGTCTGAGGTACAGGATGTGCTGTCAGAGCGTGCACTTTAACCATTTCTAGGTGCCAAAATATTCATGGGGATTTGAATAGCTGGGATAATGTGTTGGAATTGTGGTGTAGCTCAGAAGAAAGCTGGCACACCTATCCCCGAGGATTAGGTATCTGCAGCTTGTCTTCTGCTTTTCCAGTGCTTACTGGTTGTACTGCAAGATTAGCTGTGTTTGCCCAAACTGAAAGAGTTCTCAACCCGAGTATCTTTGTGCATCTTTTTCATGAGCAGTAGCAGATGTTTAAGGAAGAACATAAGAACAGGAAGAGGATAATATGACCCTCCCTATATATCCCTATAGACTTGAGGAATGTAGAACTGAGTTTTGGAATTGTGTATTTCTGCATGAAAAGCATTTCCTGGGATGGGTGTATTTATTCTAGGCTCTCTTATGGGGCAGGGTTCCAGGTAATGGGCTGATCTGATCTGACAGCTGTTGCTGAAAGGGGCAGTCTCACCTCCCTTCCTGTCTCTCCTGCCTTCTGAGCTGGCTGCAGTTCTTGGCTCATTCCTCAGTCAGTCAAATCAAGTCACCAAAGTGAAAAAACCCCTCAGAACTGATGGGAGCATGCAGCTGGGTGGTGGTTAAGGGGGTGGGAAAAAGTTTAACCTTCTCTTCTGACTGCAACTAACGCCCTGTTCAGCTCAGTTGTCCCCTAGAGCTAATCCCACTGTTAGATCCTGGTAAATCTGGGCTCTACGCTGTTTTGTGATGGAAATATCAACAGACAGGAGACATTACGTGCAAATTTATTTTTTTACTATTGAATCAGTTTCCTTTTAATTTGCAGGTATCAAAGCTAGAAAAAAAAGAAGGAATTCCTCTAGTTGAAGACACAGACTGATTTGCTGTCTTCTTCAGCTGTGGTAACTAATTTACTAAGCAGAATGTTCCAAACTGGCCTATACTGTGATGATGAGCAGAGATGAACCAAACAGTTGTTGAGTTGACCACTGTAAATGGTGTTTGTAATCAAGTAATTCTTTAATTTATTTTTTTTTTTTGCATTGACTCCCCCATTTGTTCCCAATATACTTAAACCATGGTTTGGCTAAGCAATCATTCATTTATTAAGGATTTTCTTCAAATACTTAATTGCCTTTAATTGAAAATATTGGGGTAAGCCCATCAATCATAAATAAAGGCAGGGTAGTCTTCTCTGAAAGAGACATGTACAAATATTAAGTTTGGTTCTAATACCTTGGATATGATTTTTTTTTTTGAGTAACATTCAGACAAAGTTACACAGTTTTCACAGTTCTGGGCTGTGCTGTTGAGGGGAAGAACTCCTTTCACTTTGCAATAAACTGGTAATTTTGTAATGCTTATTGACTCTGTTCTTATTTGACGTGTTTATTTATCTAGCACTGGCTATCTCAACTGGTCCAGTGTTTTGAATGGCCACAGAAGGTCGTGGTCAGCAGGTATTTGAAGGAGACGAGTAATCTGCTCCTTAGTGGGGTCCAAATTGGAATTCAGCTTCGTGGTTTGCATCTACGTCCTGTGTAACTTGTGACAACTTTAAAATCTCCGTGCTGGAGGGAGGGGCCCAAAACTGACCCCAGGATTCTAGGGGCGGTCTCCCCCGTGCCCAGTCCGGTGGGGGACGATCCCTGCCCTGCTCCTCCCGGCCACGCGATTTCTGATACAAGCCTCTATCAGAAGACCGAGGCCGGTTCCCGGCAGCGAACCCGGGGCCGTGGGAACGGCGGCGGGAGGAGCCTCGTTCCCGCCCTCCCCCGCCGGCGGTCACGTGCCGTGGCCGGGTTCGCCCGGGGTGGGCGCAGCCCCTCGCGCTCCGCCCCCGGTCCCGCCCCGCCCCGTCCCATCCCGGCGGCGGCCGAGGGAGCGCAGCGGTCGTTGCTGATGGAGGTGGGAGCTGGCGCTGAGGTGGAGCCGCTTTTGCCCCCGCGGAGCTGGCGAGCGAGCCGGGGGTTCTGGCGGAGCGTCGGCGGTGGCCGCTCGGCTGCGGAGGATGGTGAGCGGGGCGGGCGGTGGCTGCGTGTCCCGGGCCCGGCGCACGCGGGACTGGCGGGCGGCGCTGAGGGACCGGTGGCTGGGGCGGGCGGCGCCGCTTTCGCCTCTCCCTGGGAGCGGGGCGGGCGGACCGGGCACCGGAGGAGGAAACCCCCCTCTGGGCCGGGGCTCGGCGGCTGCTCCCAGCGGCTCCGCCTTGGGTGTCTCTGAGGGACCGGCTGCTGCCGCCCTGGCTGCCTGGACACGCTGAGCCGCTATCGCTGACCTTGGGTGCCAGCCTTGCGCTGCTGCAGCCTGAGACTTGATTATTTCTTTTTTATTTTATTTAAAGTAATTTTTTTTAAGGTCCTGACAAGTTTTTTCTTTAACTCGGTGAGCATGAGCGGTCTGGCTTCTCAATTTCCCCAGGAAGGGCTCCTTTGGAGACCTCAGGTTCTCTGTTTTCAGGGTTTCACGTCATTTAAGCGAATCTTCTCGTTTTGTTACCTGTTTTTGCAGTGTCAAAAGTGCAGCGAGATCTGAGAGAAATCCTGAGTGTCCAAACCGAGCCGTTCTTCAGTCAGCACTTGTGACTAAGTGTCACTTGCTGTGACTAAGAGTTGCAGGATAAATTGGATATCCTGGGTAGCAGGCAGAGACTGTGTGTGGTTTTTTTTTTTTTTTTAAACCCTGAAATTGCTCAAGTGAACATTTTGTGTTTGCTTTCCTTGTTTAGCTTTATATTAAAGAGCAGTTACTTAGTCCTGCCCTTTCAAAGTCAGTGGGTTCAGCACTAGGCTTGGTGTGCGCTCCAGGAACCTACAGCTTTTGCTGGCCTTGCTGGCCTTTTAGCTAATGCTGTCCCTTTAAACAACATTATTTTTACCCCACTGGTTTTCTCATGTCTTGAAATGATAAGATCTTCACTGCATGAGTCTAGTTCATCTCCTGTTTATGTTCCCTCCTTATTGCACTGTGGTTCGAACCGGAATCGGCACAAAACTGCGTTGTTGCTTACGCTCAGATAAATGATGACATTTAAAAGCTGTTTGCAGGCTTTGTAGAAAATTGATGCTGCTGAATCACGTGGAACACAAAATCATCTAGGACTCGGATCAGTGGTGTTTCTGGCATCGCTTGGCATTTGGAGAATGTTGTGCTGGCACTGGGGCTGAGTCTGATGGTGTCCCATGCTGTGATTGCAGTCTCCTGGGAGGAGATGGGATGAAGTGCTCCTCGGGCCTCTGCCCCTCTGTGGGAAGGTTACACTAGCAATAATTTTTTAAATCTCTAGTCTCCCTCCCCCTTGTCTTTCTCTCTCTCTCTCCTTTTTACATTTTTTTTTTATTTTTTTCTTATTTTCCTCTCCCCTTCTTCAGTTTGCCTTTAATTGCCAGGTTAATTACTTCAAGGTCCTAATTTGAGTGATCACAAGTGATTCCCCTTTATTCTTTATGCACGTATCTTATGCCCTTCTTAGTAATGGGCTTTGAAATATTGCATAATAATTAATTTAGTGACTTTTTTTTTTCCACATTGTGTACTTTCACCTGGTTTTGTGGCTTGACCTCTGAGCTGTTTGATATGGTAAGAACTCCTCTCAGGAGAAATTAAAAACACTTAATTTTGTTCTCCTGTGACTGGAGTTTTTTGTTGGTTTTGGAGAGAACAAGGTCAATCTAAACCTCAGTACTTCTGTTAAACAAAAGTAAAAATGCCTAGAACACTAGTGTCTGATTTATTTTTTTTTTTTAGCTTTGCTTGACTCTACACTTTGTCAAAGAATAATTTGATCAAAGCTCCATTATGATGTATATTACTTAGGGCTTGTCTCTATATTCCAGTCTTGCGATTGCTTTTTTAACTACTAGTGAAATCTAGCTACTTCAGCTAAATGTGGGAGAGAACCTTTTCAGAGACTACAGGAAGGTGCATGATGTGTATGAGATGATCATTAATTATTTAATTTAATACCCAGTGCTGCTGATGGAGCAGACCTGGCAGGAGCTGTCTTTTTTGTGCGTATACAGTGTTCTCTGTCCTGAGGACCACAGTTGGGGAGCTTCTGTTGACTCATAAATCAGCTACAGTCAAGTGATTCTTCCTTCTTTTTACTATCACAGGTACTGGAGCAGATAATGACCTTTATATAAACCAAGCCATAGTATTTATTGAAGATGCAATACAGGTAAATATAACTTGTTTGTTAGCTATTATGCTTCCTCTGCTGGCTATTTGTCACACATTCTGCTACCTTTTAAGTTTTCATGTGTTCAGGCAATCTCCATATCGCATCTTCTTGATTTACAAAGCAAAATCAGAATTTCAAATTCCTGTGGCATGCAAGTTTTGGTGAACTTCTGCCTAAGAGAAACATTTTATTCTACACAGTGAAATAGTGTCTCTTCTTCATGGTTGTCAAAAGAGATGTTGGTTTGTGGGGTGGTGGGTTTTTGTGCCTTTTGTGGGGTTTCTTTTTATTTTTAGTGGTTTTGTTGGTTTTGGGGTTTTTGTTTTTTGTTTTTTTTTTTTTTAGAATGACTGGCCTTACTGCTAAGGGAAACTATCTGAGCAAACCCTGTAATTTGCCCATAAATCTGACCACTTGCATAGTTTAAGAGCTGGTAGAGTTTCAGGCTAGCTTCGAGCGGGAAGCTGGAACTCTTTTGCTTCAGTTGAACTTAGTGCCTTAAGAAGTCTTCATTTTTCTATTGTTTCTCCTTTACTGGGTGTTACTACAGATTTCTAGCTCCCGTTATCTCCCAGCTATTAGCTGCATGTGGTGGGAATGCTGGAGGGCTGTTCTTGAACTCTTTTACTGCATTCATATAGCTTTTGGTTGAGCGAGATCAGATATATTTAAGGTGTGCACACCTTTCTGGGAAGTGGATACTTCTCGGTGGAGGCAGAGTAACAGCAATCCAGGAGCAGCTGCAGCTGAGGGGCTGGGCAGATTTCAGCAACAGCAGGCTCCTTCTGAAGAATCACTGGACTTCCTTGAACTTAAAATGTGTTTTCTTTAAAGGTATAGGTTGAGGTCTCTTAAATTCAGAATTAATTTGATTTCATCTTACAGCTTTTTATAAGAGAAAGGCAAAAAAGGATCTGTGAATAGAATGAATGCCGGAAAGGTGAGCTAGGTATGTGGACTGTTTTGCTGAGTGTGTAGAACAGGCACTGGATTGTTACAGATGGTGTTATTTGTAATGTTTACAATGTTTGCTTCAGAGGACTGCCGTGCAGCTTGATTATCTGAGCAGTGGTGTGCTTGTCAGATTAGGAGGCCTTCCTTAAAATCTTTCTTTTTCTGTAGGCTACAGCTCTGGTTACTAGTGACTGGTATTTAATTATTAATTACTTGTACAATAATTTATCTTACTGTGAAAGTGGATTTGTCTAAAGACTTGAGCTTTGCAGATTAGAATTTGGTTTATTTTGTTAACTCGATCTTTGTTTTTGAGATAGACAATGTACCGCTGAAATGATCCTTTTTGCTTTCCACCTTCAGTATCGGTCTATAAATCACCGCGTAGATTCCAAATCCCTGTGGCTTTATCGAAGGTACTATTCAAGGACTTGCCAGTGGTAAGAGCTTGATACACTTTTTGCCTTTTTGGTTAGAAGTAAGTTTGTTAAATAATTAGATAATTGCACTTTTCTCCTAAGAACTTGCTGTAGGAAGCAAGTGGATCAACTACATGTGAAGATGGAGAAGTGGAAAGCAACAAGTTACGTGAAAATGTGATCATGTAGGTGGCCCTTTGGAACAGACAGAACTGTTGCATGAATGGACTGTTGGTGTGATTTACAGCACCATTAGGGAAAGACACTCAGTTCTAAACATGTTAAATAGTAGCAAGATTGTTTACAGCTGTTAGTTTCAAAAGAACATCACCTAAGGTTATTTGGTCATCAGCAGTTGCGTTATTCTAATGCAGGCAACAGCACGTTCATCAAGTGCTGCGCTGCGGTCTGACCCGTTTGTGTTAACTATGCTATTATAAAGCTTGCTTGCTTCTAAGAAAATTGCTTTACTCTAAGTATTGTATTACTCTTTTGACTCATTTTGTGGGTTTAGTGTTTTGGTTTTTTTTTTTTGAGGTTTGTTTTGGTTTTGTTGTTGGTTTGTTTTGGTTTTGGGGTATTTTTTATTTTCTTTTCTCAATGTCATCTCTATCCAAATAGGATTTTGAGTCTAACCATTACTATCATCCTGGCTTTGGCTTTCATTGAAAAGCCTTCTTCACTTACCATCACATCAGACGTACGGTACCGTCCTCCTGCGTGGAATCCTCCGTGTGGCCTTACAGAAAGCATCGAGCTGCTTTGCCTGCTTGTGTTCGTGGTTGATGTATCCGTGAAGGTGAGCGGCGCGTTCGGCCGGCACGGAATGAGGTGCTGGATGTGGGGGGCAGCTCAGTAGGTGTAGTCACTGTGGCTTTTCTCCATTTTTATCTTTTGGGAAATGTCTTAGAGCTGTTAATCAACTCTTGAATTTGTGTGATGAGAGCATTTTGCTATCATAAAATCTTACCTTCAGGAGAGGAATTAAAGTGCATATT
The DNA here is from genome assembly GCA_024611175.1 of Megaceryle torquata. Lineage (NCBI taxonomy): Eukaryota > Metazoa > Chordata > Aves > Coraciiformes > Cerylidae > Megaceryle > Megaceryle torquata. Next base: position 43,117 of record JANIJG010017092.1, read on the forward strand.
TTCTGAATTAAAAAAAAATACTGTATGGTGTTTGGGGTTTTTTTGGTTGTGTTTTTTTTTTAGCCTAAGCTCCTGTTTGTGTGGAAAAAAGTAAAAGATTTTTTTTGCCAAGAATACCATGATTTTGACTCAGCTACTTCTATTAGGTTGTAAAATTGGGTATATAACAATCAAATATACACCAGTTCATTTAAAATAAAAATGGTCAGAAATTGAACCTTTCTTTGGATACTTGTTTCTGGAAGCTTTATGTTTATTAAATAAACATTTGTCTTGCATTCAAAGAATTCCTCTCACGTGGCCTGTGTGAACCTCTCCCTTTTACTGACTTTTATTTAGTTCTTGTAGAAAAATTCAGTACATTTTTGTTTGGGTATCAGGGAGCTCCATGAGCACTCGTGTAAGATTACAAATACTTGGAAAACAATTGGTGCTGACTTATTAGGGACTTTATTATTAAAATGTATGTGGGTTTTGTTATGGGGTTTTTTTGTTGTTTTTTCTTTTTCTCCCCTCCCCAGAGTTACTTAATTGGATGGGAAGAATTTTGGAGAAATAAATGGCTAATGGCTTATATACTGACATTAATTGTTTCCCTCGCTGATTGGATGGTATCTCTGAGTTACTTCTGCAGAGAGGTAAGGACTGCTTTCTATGGAAACAATCAGCAAGTTAGTTGTGGAGAGAGGCAGCAGAGAAGACCATGTGAAGGGGTAGTCAACAGGGCCCTTCAGGGAGGAGGTGGGACTGTTTGTAATTGAAAATGCCATCTCATGACCTGCTCGTTCTGTCTACCCAGCAGTAAAGTTAGATTGTTTATAACTAGTGGCTTGATAAGGCTATTGAAATGTCAATGTGCATTTTAAAAACAATCTCTCGTTCTTTTGAGGAGGAACCCCGATGACTAAAATCTCTTTTGCCTGCTTTGTGACTTCAGTGGGGCAAACTCAGCTTCTGAGCACAGCCTTTTTATGTTACACTGTTTACTTTTTTTTTTTTGATACATGTGTCAGGTTTTTTTACAAACTTGTAAAAAAACATTTGTGGCATTAGTCTTATGGGAACTCTGTATATGAACCATTCTTTTGGATTTTTTTTCAGGATGTGAGAATAAGAAGAATTCTTCGTCCTTTCTTTCTCCTTCAGAATTCTTCTATGATGAAGAAAACGTTAAAAAGCATCAACAGCACGTTGCCTGAAATGGCAAGGTAGGAAGTTGGATGGAAAATTTCCTTTCACAGCAAGCCTGTAGTTACTATTAGTATTCTGGAGTGTGGCTTCTAAGTAGCTTCTGTCTTAATGGTCTAGCCAAGTGGTTGGTGAGATCAGGTAGCAATGGATGGAGTGTTCACTTTTTGGTTCCTTTAGCCTGTAAATTCTCTCTGTACTGTATGTGATGTGACTCTGCATGTGACAGATAAGCTTTCTGATTCTCATTGAGTGCAATTTTAAATTCTGTATGTGTTATGTACAGCTATTTTGTAAGGGAAGAACTGAGGCATCATCTGGGCAGAGGTCTATGTGGTGTTTCTCTGATGTACGAGTAGACACACATGTACACGTCTTCCAGTCACAAATGCCACACAGCAAGATAGCTCCTCTTTGCATCTTCAGAGTGCTTCAGCTTTTTAATTTCTAAATGATTTTAGCCACGTATGTGTTAAATTTTACTGTCATTAGAAATGTTGAAGTGGAAACCCCACTGTTGAAATCATAACTAGACACCATGATGCTTTTTGAAAGAAATCTCCTCCTGTGATGGGCTGTGTGTCTACAGCTTGTACAACTCCCTGCCCTTGTCTTTAACTGACCAGTCCCAGGAGAATCAAAGGTGTATGCAAGCCAAGATGCTGTGCTTTGATCAGAGGCTGTAAATAGGTTCCTAACTTTAGAAAAAACAAATGTTAGAATCTCACTGACCTCACAACTGTCTAAGCTCATGCTGAGGAGTCCAGAGCAAGTGAGATTCTTATTCTGAATCAAAACTTAGATCATCTTCTGTGAACTCCATATAGCTTCTTAAAAATAACCCTGGTTTTCTTTTTGTGGCATCCCTTTGTTTTTTTAGGAAAGGATATTAAGAATAAGATGAAGTTAGTATTAATACATATGATGTTTTCTTTCCAACAGTGTTGTTCTACTACTAGCTGTTCATCTGTCTCTCTTTACCATGTTTGCCATGCTGCTGTTTGCTCGAACAAAGGTAACCAATTACATTTATGCATTGTTAGTCTGTTGTTTTTTCTCTTTACTCATGTAGCTGCTGCCTGTCTAGTTTTATAATCAAACTGGTGAAACTTGTTTCCCCTGAAAAGTTCATGTTACCTTGTCAAGCTTACTGGGATGAGTTTAAAGTTCATGTAGAGAGATGCAATGTGTGCTGTTTCATTAAGTGTGCATTAGAAGGCCCCTCAGAATAGTGTCAGAATCTCTTCATCCATTAATGAAGAATTTATTCCAGATTCTGCTTTGCTGCTTAAGTGATAATGTGCCTTCCTGCTCCCCAGCTGACATCTTTCACTCCTGGTGTAAGCTCTGGCATATTATTTTGTGTCTAGCTGCACTGCTCAGAGCAAATTTAGATGGTTCCATACCAAAGTGTGGTTAATATCTTGATTTGTTTATGTTCCTGCGTATCGATGATGGTATCACAGGTGAGAAATTGGAAGTCTGTTTACACAAGAGGCTTCCTTATACAAATCTCTAATTTGATCCTTTGAGTTACTCTCTCTTTTGTTGAAACCTGCTATGCTATTCTGTGTCCAAAGCTCTTAATATTGTAACTTTCCTGTTTATATTATCTGTCATTTATTTTCTCTTTTCCTTACCTAGCTTTTTGCTAAGTTTAGTTTCTTCTGTCTTATCTTCCAATACTGGTATCCCTGGCCATGCCTTGGTAGGTTTTTGTTTGGTTTTTGCCTGTGTTACTCCAACGTTTTTGTTTCTGATCTCTGCTTTTCCCTTCTATTTTTCCCTTCCTGCTTCTGAAAAGCAAATTTGAAATTTTGTGGTTAAAATCACATTTGTGTTACCCTGCTCTTGATACGTTCCCTCTCTTCCAAGCTTTCTGTATCTTAATGTGTCATGCTTGGAAATTATTTTTTTTATCCTTACTTTTTAAGGCCATCCATTAATATATTCCTATGAGCACAAAAATTTGTTGTGCACTTCTCCCGGTGATTTTAGTCCTCTCCTTAATCTCAGTTTTGAACCTTCATTCCTACTGCAAGTTACACTTGAGCCTACCTGTAGTCTTCCTTATGATCAGGAAATTCCTTGAAATCCCATGTTACAGAATTTCTGAAATTGGAAGCAGAACTTTTTTTTTTTTCCCCCCTCTTTGCTTAGTTGCATGTTGGGTTTTTGTATTGTCTCTGTATGTCACATCTAATTTTGGTTACTAGATTTCCCAGCAGATGGGAATGTAACTTTGGTACCTGAAACAGTGAAATTTGTAAACATTTAGGTGAAAAATAACACTTTAGACAGAAGTCTTTATTGCCTTTTTTTGCTTTGCTAGTGTAATACCCATGCAAACTAATAGTATCAAACAAAGCAAAATACTGAAAGCAAGTCCTAAAAACATATTTAGAAATGAAATTCATGGCTCTAGATTTTTGCACTGTCTTGTGTATGTCCTCTAGAGGTACTGTTCTCCTGTTTCTGCACCAGATTTAAGGGCTGTTTGTTCTGTGCTGTGTGATTCATGTTTGTATTGTCTGCACTCTGCATCTTTTTTTAGCTATCTGTACTTGAACTTCTTGTATATGATCCAAGAACAGCCTCCCAGTGTGTTTTTGATGAAAATTCTGATACCATCAGAGCTTTAGCAGGTCACTGGGTGTTTCCACTGAGCCACAAAATAATTTTGATGACAGCAGTCACCAGAGTGTTTCAGTATTTTTTGGGGTGCTTTAGCACTGATTTTTATTATTTTTATTTAATTTAAAATCACATTTAGGGAATTCTTTTGTCTCCACATTGGTATCTCTTGCAGGCTAAGATGGGATGCTTTTTATATCAGTCAAGGGTAGATTGAGATTCCTATACTGTCTGTTTGTGCCATTATTGTTCTTCCCAGGTTTGAGATGCTATCTAACCATGACTTCTGTTATTGAGCTTCCCGTGTCTGTCTTAGCTTGCTCTTCTTCCTTATGTTTTTTTTATTGGCTGTTACTAAGTGAAGTGATTGCACTGTATTCCTACAAGTTCTCCTGATTTGTAAGCTTGTTCCTTTTTTTTAAAAGGGTGGGATTTGAATGTGTTTAAAAAAAAAATTGACTTGGGTTTTGACTTTAACTTTTTACATTTTTTTTCCCACTAGTGATTCTTCAGTGTTTCTCTAACAATGAACATCTCTCTAACTAGGATGGCCAGCAGGATAAGGAGTGGGTGAGATATTTCCGGAATTTGCCAGATTCCCTGACATCTCTGCTGGTTCTCCTAACGACTGCAAATAATCCTGATGGTGAGCAATCTTTCAGAAATAACTCTTGTCTCCCTTTTCAAAGGATAATAGTGTAAGGTTATCTTCAGACTACTGTAACCATTATTTTAGCTGATAGCACAGCCAGAGGAAGGTTATGTAAAGATTTTTCATGCCTTCAGTGACTTGCTTCTTGCCTTTGTTGTAATTGTGTATGCAGCTAACTCTAAAGTGGAGCTATATAAAACCTTTCACCAATTGCAAAAAAAAAAAAGAGGTCTCCAGTTTTCATCTTAAGCATTAAATTCTTATTTCCTTTTTGCTACATCTGATACAGTGATGATTCCTGCATATTCTAAGAATAGAGCATATTCAATCTTCTTCATACTCTTCACTGTGTTAGGTAAGTTGCTTCTTGTCTTCAGTAATGTAAATGCACTTTAACTTTGACATTTGTCCATACCAGCTACAGAGTGGTTTATTTTTCTAGGAAAACTTATGAATAAATTTCTCCTTTTTGTGTTTCTTTCAATTAACTGTGTAGTGTCTTGTAAGATAATTTTTCATGCAAGGTACTTATGATTTGGTTTGTTTTTCCAGAAACAAGGGAATGGATAAACTCGAGTACATTCAAACATTAAAAACATTTTGGAAATCAAACCCAGGAAAAAATAATCCATTTTAAATTTTACATCTGATTTACTACATGCATTGAAACAGATGTACTCCAATACTCCTTGCTGCTTTTTTTTTCTCCAATAGGTAACTTGTTTCTGATGAACTTGCTTACAGCAATAATATACAACCAGTTTCGAGGATACCTTCTGGTAAGTAAAACATTCCTAATTTCGGTGTTCCACCATAACCTTAAAACTGTGAAGCCCTGAATATTAAAAGCTTCAGCTGTGTATTAAAGTGGTTGTAGATGCAGTTTTGAGATACTAAAGATTATTTAATGTAGATACTTTTCCTCTCGTATGTTGTTGGAGTTTGATCTCCTTCCATGTCAGAATTACCTGCTTGTATCCTTCCATGCGTGCTGTGGATCTGCATTTTTAACTATCATAGGGAAAAAAATAAACTATTATCAAACTGAACAAGGACAAGTGATCAAGTAACCTGAACTTGGTCTCTGTGAAGAAAACATACTGTGCTATTTAAATAGCTATTGTTCCAAATCTTAGCACTTAATTTTTCTGAGTAGCACAGCATTAGAAGCCCTCAGTAAAAAAGAATCTCTGTCTGGATGTGATGTCAGAATGATAAGGGCAGTCTGCTGCCTCTCAGAGTTGGACTTGAGCCTTGTGATTGACTTGTACCAGAAGCGGTTCCCAGTAGGTATAAGTAGTTATTCTTGGTAGGATTCAATTTCAAATGAAAGGAGCCTGTGCTCACTCTCAGTGCTAGGCTAAGTATTAATGGTCATCACACTGAGGGCACACAACTGAATCTTGAGTCAGGCAGCCATCAAAAGGTTAGCTGTCAATCTTTTGCTCTTCAGAACATGCTGAGTCTTGATCTTGCTGAGGTGCCGCCTTCAGATTGAGACATTTTTGTTGAGCTTTGTAACTTCCATGGTGACAGTTTTCTCTTGAATCTTGAATTAGTTCTTCAACAGTTTCACTTCTTCCATGTATGTTTTTATTTTTCTCTTACAAATTTTAGAAAAATTCCCAGTTCAACAGCAGTGTTTTTGGTAAAGCTGAGTCAAGGTAGTGCTTTACAAAAGCACTGGAGTCTGACAGCTAAACCTCTGGGCTGTAGGTTAAATAGTTTGCCCTTTGTGCCAGCACACTGGTGGCCAATGTAGCGTTGAATGAACAGTGGTTCCCTGTGGTGTATGTTCCAAAGGGGCTTTTCTCATGCCTATAGTTTCCTTTGGGTTTAGTGTCAGGAGAAACTCAGTAACTTTTGATTTCAGATGTGATTTTCTCCTTATATATGGCCTTATAGTTCCTTCATTACTTATTTGCCTCTTTATTCATAGTTGTATAGTTCCTTCTCCTTACTTACCTAGGCTGCAGTTCATGCAGCCCTTCAGAGGAGTGGAGCTGAGGGCTTGGTGGGAACAGTGAAATAACTGCTCTACTGGAGCTCCCGAGAGGTGGAGTTTGTTGGGTAGGAAGCCTTGGGCAATACTATGCAGGAGTGGCTCCCACCCTCTTGTGAGAGAGGGGTGACTAAACCTAATGTGTGCAAAGAGGAGTTTTTGTAATCTTTTGCTCCTGCTTTGTTTCTTCCCTTCTTTCTCAATTTTCCTCTTTCCCATGTAAGACCATGCTATAATCTGACTTCTGAGTTTGAAAGTGGCTACTATTGGGGGGGAAGCAGCACGAAAAACTGTGTCTCTGACTTTTTCTTGACAAGAAGCTGGAATTGGACAAGCCATCAAACCCATCTCTGCCCAGTAGCATGACTTTCTGTGAATACTCGAGCTTTGCTGTTGCCATTGTCTCCAGAACAGGCATGTGCCTATGTAATCCAGAATTAAAAACAAACCACGGCCTGGATGTTTACTTGAACTCCAGAGACTTGTTTGCCTGCTTCCTTCCTTCTCGTACACGGAGTTCTTGAAGGGAGTGAGGCCTGGGGAAGTCTCCTGGTCTGATAATCACAAATCTGGGGTATATGCCAGATGATCAGTGTATTATCTGACCGTAGGATGTAGTACTGTGGGTGGAGTCCTGGTAGGAAGGGGCTTCACTGATTTCAGCCCATGACTCTTCATAGTTCCTTTTAAACTGCAGAGTGTCTGTCTGCTTGAGCCCAGGACTAAACCTCGTGGCTAATAATGAGGACTTTGGCAGTAGGAAAAAGAAAACAGTATCTTTCATTCCTGAAAAATTATTTTAGTTGAGCAGGTATGACCCTTTCTGAGGTTTACAGTAGGTTCTGCTAAGCACCGAGGAAATAATTTGCAGGTTTTATTTGTATCATCTAGTAGGATTTCCTCTTAAACAAGTGTAAGTAAAATGTCTCCTCTGTGGTGTTTTTCTGTGATTCCAGAAATCAGTTCAGTCTTCCCTCTTCAGAAGGCGACTGGGAATCCGGGCTGCCTTTGAAGTGCTTTCTTCCTTGAAAGAAACTCCTGCTAATGCACAGCAGTAAGTGAATATTGAAATGGTAGATGACCTAGGGAAAAAAGAGCAGATTTGTAGTAATCTTGTTTCTTTTAGTATATATACTGAGGATCCCTTCTTAAAATGAGTGAGTTTGCTTATAATTTTATTTTTTCTTTAACCTGATGTTTAATATACTGCTTGGGACTTTTGTGGGGTCTGTTTCTTCTTAATTTATTATTATTATCTGCTTTTCAAAATAAGAAAGAGATAGGAATGCATTTGGAACAGCTGTTTTGCCATCAAGTCAGTTACCTATTTCGGGGCCCATCCTACTTTCTTTTAAATAGGTCGTATGTGAGTGTTGGGGCCTTACTGCAAGTGCTGCAGAAAGTTGAAATGGATGCTCGCTGCAAGCAAGCCATCATGAGAGTAAGAACTGGGTTTTCTTAGTTGTTATGCTGGTGACTGTCAATAGCAGCCTATGATCCCAGAAAGGGAAAATAGAAAAGGCGAGAAAAATCCCCCAGTCGCGTGGCAGTTTTGTGTTAAAGCAAAGCAATATTGAAGCTCACTCTAATACCTTGGTGTAGGTTGTGTTACATCTTTATTCCTACACTTTTAAGATAGTCTGAGGGTGTTGGCCCTCTTTGAAGATGCACTTATTGCAGGTTTTGATCTAAATCTTTCTCTTTCATGCGAAGTCACTCAAAATGTGCTCCTGTGACCAGCTGTCAGCTACCCAGTTTCAGAAGCTCTTTGAAGAACTGGACAAAGATTCCATTAAGCAAGTATGTGTCTGGCAATCATATATCAAGTGTCACAAGTTGAGTGTGAAAAATAAGTAATAGTATTCCACTAGAAAGCATGTAAAGAAACTTCAACTTGTTGAATGCAGGGCATGATCAAGTGTCACTGTTTTTTGTGTTCATAGACTTATAGTCACAAGTGATGTTGCTTTGGGGGCTCTTGCAGTATTAGTTTGGGATTGCCAGGTACTGTTAAATGTACAAAATACACGGTTGTTTATTTTGTCAGAATTTTAAATGACTGGGCCAGACATAGTAGATAAGGGCTCTGTGTTTTGCTTGGAAAATGTTTGTCTCTTAAATCTGAGCTTGGGTGTGTTTTTCCTACATTATTATTATTAAAATGTTTATTCTTTGTGTCTCAGCACATCCTTGTGTTCTTTTCAGCATCCTCCTAGTCCAGAGTACCAATCCCATTTTATGCAGAAAATGCAGTTTGCCTTTGGCCATCCCTACTTTGGCTATTTGGGGAATGTTGTAGCCCTTGCAAACATTGTTTCTATCTGTGTAAGTAGAAGTTTTGTTTGTGTTCCTGCTACTAACTTCAGTTCTGGTTTTGTTCTTTAGTTTCTGTTCTGATAACCTCTTAGGAGATGTCAATGTTTGTCATGCAGAGTCTTGCAGCTCAAATATATGGTCTAAGTTGCTTGAGAAAGTCTGTGCAAAGCACAGAAGACCATGTTTTGTTCTTGTGCTTAAGAATCTATTTTATACAGCAGTAAAGCAGTGGATTCATAAAATATTTCTTGTCCTTCAAGGTGGTTTTGGTGATGGATGCAGATAAGCAGCCATCAGAAAGAGATGACTTTTTCCTGGGGGTAAGATGTAACAGTATTCCTACAGTTAGTGCTGCTCCCTGAGGTGTCAATGATTCTAATACTTATTTTTTATTCTTGGGGCTGAAGGCTATCAACTGCTTCTTCATCTTGTACTATCTGCTGGAAATGTTGCTGAAGATATTAGCAATGGGCTTGAAAAGATACTTGTCATACCCAAGCAATATATTTGATGGACTGCTGACTGTAATTTTGCTGGTAAGCTTTTTATTAAGTTCTCTGTTCCTGGATTTGTTGACTGGGATGATTAGGAACTGCAAGAGCTAAAGGATTTGGTTTTTATTCAATGCTAACAGGTTGAGTTAAACAGCATGAGCTAGTGTTGTGCTTTTCAGTGGCTTTAACATTTTGGGTTTTGCTTCTCTTAGGGCCTCCTGTCTGGAGGGAGGCTTTTTTAAATTGAAGGAAAAGGTGAGCTCTCTTAGAAGCAGACTTTTAAATATTATTTGGAAACATTCAGATCTTGGAATGAATGTTCACTTTGCTTTTTGAATTAAAAAAAAAAAAAAAGTGGCAGATGATGGTGATTGTTGCTATTTGGCCTGAAAGCCCCATTTGGCAGATGAGGCCAAATTCATGGCTAATGTAATTCACTGTATATCCTTATTTGTGCCACTCTTGGATGAGGTGTGTGCGCGCATGGGACTAATTTGGGGAGTACCTAATCAAACACGACAGTTCCAGAGCTTTGAAGTGAGTCAAATTAGCAGTGTAAAACTCTTGAAAAATGTTTCCTGTCAAGAAATTTACATAATTTTTGAATTACAAAAATTTTACATTTTTCTCTCCCCTAACTAAAGGTTTTGGAGATTGCCACTTTTGCTGTTTATGGATTTCCTCATCCTGGTTGGTACGTAATCTCTGAACTGTTGTACTTTGCTCAGTGTCTGGGGTGGGTCAGGGGAATATGCATGTTCATACACGCTTGTGTCATTACATTATGATTGTCAACAGTCCATAATTTACCAGCCTTAGTAGAATATCTCACCCTTGTAATCATAAGATGCCCTGCGATATGGGTAAGTGAATGAAAATTAATGAAATTTCTGGTCAGTTGTAGGTTATAAAAAGTATTTATATGAGGAAATAACTTTTTTTTTTTAATTTCCTCACCAAAATTTTACTATGTCATGGATGTTAACCAAAAATTGCAGGGAATTTACAGTTACCTGCAGCCCAGTAGATCAACTGCCTTTCTTTCATGGGCTGTTTCTCCAATTTGTTATTTTCTTCTGTCTTTCCTAGGAGACCTGAGTTCATGGGTTTATTATCCCTGTGGGATATGGTGAGACTGGTGAACATGTTAATTGTGTTCAGGTTCCTGCGGATTATTCCTAATATGAAGGTTTGTGTTTATTTTCTGATTTCTTTTGTTGGTCAGATTATAATTTTTGTTAAAGCCTTTCAAAATAAAATGTAGATCACAATTCTCTTGCACTTGAGTGGGATTATAGCTCGGCTCTGTCCCAGCCTATCACACAGCACCTCACAAATTTACTGTCTCTCTAGCTGGTTTTCTATTTTTTGGTGGTAGTGAAGTTCTGCTGATGTTGCTGCAATGGATGCTGGTATCCTGAAGTGGGAAAGTGCATCCAGAAACACTTGTGCAACTTTAGCGCTTCAATCTTAATTAGAGGAGTGGATATGATATCCTTGAAGAACTTGGGAAGGTGATAGACTTGCTTTCACTACATACTGATAGACATTTGGGTTGTGCAAAGGGGTTATTTTGGACAAATCCCTCTTTCCCCTTTCTCGGTATATATATATTTCCACCAGAATGCATGTACTTGAATCTGAAATCACTTTGAGTTGTTTTACTATTTATTATAATCCTGGATTTTAGGCTTGCTTGAAAGCTAAGACCAAATTGGTATCAGGTGCAGGACTTGAATCTTACTTAGTTCAATAAGACACAAATATGTAATCAGCAGTCATACCATCAAAGGAAAGTGTAAACTAGGAATTGTGGGTCAAATATGAAATAATCACTCTGGAGTTGTGGGACACTTGTGATTCCCACCCCCCCCATACTAGTCTTACTAGACATAAATCCCTTTAAGTCTCAGTGCCTGTGTAAATTTCAAACATAGAATGTCTGAGTATGAGAAGAACTGCAACATTGTTCATTCATTTTAAGTACCTCATGGAAATACCACTGCATAAAAGATGTCCTGCATTTGATACAGCTCACTTTCCTGGTTGGTATTTCTTTGTCCATTTAGTAAAAGTAATTTGATATGGATTGGAAGTGTGGTGAGTGTCACACACATAAAATTCTTCTTTCTTTTAGTTCATGGCTTTGGTTGTTACAACATTGCTGGATCTAGTAAAAAACTTGAGAGCCTTTGCAGGAATCCTTGTGGTAAGTCATCATGCCAGATTGTAATTTCCTTTACTGTAGTTAGCAGTATAAGAAGAGTATGTTCTCAACAAAGTAAACAAAGTTCTTTGACAATCACCTTGTAAAGTAGGGTTTCACCTTTATCAACCAGGTCTTCTCCAGAGTGTGTCTTGCAAAGCTATAACAAACTATTGTTTGGTTATGGGCTTCATACAGTGGCAGTGCCTCTTTTATCAGGCACTTCAGAAGTGCCTTTAAAAGTTTGAAATTTCCTCCCAGCACTTGCCCCAGGCTGTATACTCTCGTTTCCAATGAAAAATCTTCTGATGCTAACAGTAGCTTAGTTTTCCTTACCCTGATTTGCTTACATTAAAATAAATTGCAAAACAACTTTAAAATTGTTTTCAGTTGAGAAGATCTTGAGGTGGCACGTCTGGACATGAGTTTTAAATGCCTGTGCCATCCCAGTTTAGGTATGTCTGTGTAGAGAATATACTCTGTAAACACATGATTAAGGGATGATCACAATGCTTGATATCCATGACATAAATCCTGTGTTTCCCAACCCTTGAGTTTCTGGCTTTGCAACAGTGCTCTCCTGGTAGAGCAAAGTAGTGCCTGGGTAGGGGTGGTTTTTTTTTCCTTTATTGTTTCACTGTGGTGTTCCCACCCATATATGTAAGATTAATGCTTATGAAGTGATTTATGTCTGCTGTTGATTGTCCTTAATGTCAGGAGTGTGAATTGTAGTTTTGCACTAATTGTGAGGCAAGTCTGCCGTGGTGTTTGCCACTTCCATTAATTTAATTTGCTTTCACTTGAGGCTACATGGAAGCTGTCACTGAGCTTCTACCATAGTGAGTCTCATTCCTCTACCACCTGATGCAAAACAGCTTTCTTAATGCTAGCCTGGAACACATGCTGATAAAGTAATGTAACTCATTAGCTAATTTCACAGGCTGTGCATGTTTTGCATAGATCTTTTTCAAAGAATAAAGTTCACTTTTTATTATTGCCAGGCCAGATACCCCATCTTCTGGCAGGCTGTGGAATGCCAGCTTCAGTTTATTCCAGTAGTGTTCAAAGTGCTGTGGTTCATAGGTCAGGGCAGTTTCTCTTCTACTCCTCCCTCGTGGGTCTGTTTTGTAGCAAAATAAAGAAATATGACTGATGACATTTTCATTTGAAGACTCGGCTTGTTTCAAGCTGTCCTGGGACAAATGGCCCTCTACCCAGAGGAGTGAAGTTGTAGGTTATTTCTAGAACAATTGTTTTATTCTAAAAATTGCAAAATCACCTAGGCAACTGCAGAAAACTGTGAAAGGTACCTCTTTAAAAAGAAGTTTCAGTTTCTAAGAAGTAAAAGAGAGAAGTTTGAAAATTCTTTGTGTTAATGACAACTTTATTTTTAGACTAATAACATTTTTAAAGAAGCTGCTGACATTATTTTAGTTTTGTCCCTCAGTTAAGTTTTTAGTAAAAGCCTATTTTCACTGAATCTAGCAGAAAGCTCCCCAGATATTTAATCTATTTCTTGTAAATAGAGCTACTGATATTTTGTTAACTCGCTATTCTGCAGTGTTAAATGTCAGTGTAGAGGCACAGAAAAATAAAAATAGATCATGAAATAAACATTACTTAATGTGTTCTAACAACTGAAAGTTAAATAGAATAATAAAAAGTAAGAGCAAACAGTTGAGTAATACAGACATTGAGAAGTATTTTCACTTTAATAGCTTCAGGCATTGTTCTTGATGAAATACCTTTAGCTGTTGTACTAATAAGAATTCCCTGTTAATTGTATTGTTTGAGTATTTGTCACTAAATAGGAAAAACTAATGCTTGCTTATATTCCTTCCAGGTGGTTTTCTATGCATTTGCTATAACTGGTATAATGCTATTTAAAGGTGCTGTTGTTCCCTTGGGAAATGCCAGGTAATGTTCTAAACATCACTACTCTGAAAGAACCTGGTTTTCAAACATATCTGCAACTCAGTAGTTCAGAGCTGTTTGGCATTCATTTGGGGTTTTTAACTCCTATTCTTGAGCTACACAGACACTTTTTTCACCTGTTACTCCTTCTGTTTCTTGTTGCATTGCAATTGCAGGAACACTTATCTGCAGCTTGAAAATTTACCCTGCTGTAGCTCAAATACTTTTTATACTATTCCCCTTGTTTTCTGCCCAAAAGAGATACTTAACTTTCTACAAAACACTCAGGAGAATCTTGAATTTAAGGTGTAGTGCATAAAAATGTTCACATCAGCCTGCAATTCTCTTACAGCGCTGTCAATACAACGTACGATAACAGCACTCTGCAGTGTGGGACATATGAACAGCTGGAGTATTGGCCAAACAACTTTGATGACTTTGCTGTGAGTCTGATTGTTGATGGAATCTCTTCCTCTTTCCCTTTCTGCTTGTCTCTTCCCCTCATTTTCTGAGGCTTAAGTGTGTGACATAGCAACTCAGCTTCTGTTTTGCTCGTGTTATTTAGGCAGCAGTGGTGACTCTCTGGGATGTGATGGTGGTGAACAACTGGCAAGTCTTTTTGGAAGCATTTTCAAGATATTCAAGTCCGTAAGTAGCAGTAATAACTCTGAAAATTCCCTGTATAAATCTAGCTTATGACCCCTGTTCAGTTACCTTATACAGATAGTGCAGTTCCTACCATCTGCTGAGAGAGGTGCTGCTTGCCTTTCTTTTGGGTCAATTCAGGTATATAGGAAATGAACTTAATATTTCATGGCCATTCTTTACCTTGTGTAACTTGATGATTGATCTAGTGCTTGGTGGATGCCATGAAATTCATTGTCACATTTAGAAGGGACCGAAAACTGGCTTGGTTGTCATCTTGTTCCAAAAAAGAGTGAATTACTTCAGTGGATTATGAACAGACTTTCAAAATGTATTAGGTGGGTGGCTCCTGCTGTGAGCCAATCTCACAGAAGTGAGTTATTTGTGAATCACTGTAATTTTGGGCTGCTTCTGTATTTTCCCTGTGGGTGAGCAATTTTTTGTAGACTTAAAACCTCAGATGTATCTTTTATTTATATTTAATTAATTTTATGGGAACATTCGAATGAACTGGACAGCCTCTGGATTGAGCTGTTCCAGTGATCTTTGGCTGGTTAACCCAGCATGTAGTTAAGCTGTGGAATGCTCTTCTACAGGCTGTTTTGTGCGATAAATGTTTAACTTCGTCTGGTGAAGACTGGACAAGTCTTGAAAGAGCAATCCATTGGGATCTACAATGACTGAAAGCCACCTCTAGCTCAAGAAATCTCTGAACTGCAAACAGCAGGAGATAGGGAGAGCACTTAAGTGGTAGCACCATAGGTATTTTGCCATGGTTTTGCGCTCTAGTGTGCTTCTGCTTTTAACTGCTCTCAGAGAGTACCAGCCTAGGTGGATCTTTCGATGTCATCCAGTACAACTTCTACTAGGCTGCTTCTCTGTCCCTTCAGAGTACAATTAGATCTGTTAAGTGGGAGAGTGAGTCTGTTTGGCTAACTTAATGAAAGGCTAAGATGTTTTGTTTGTTTGTTTTTCTTCCAGACCTCCTTTTACATTAAGAAAGTTGTAGTATATTTCAAGGAAAAATGGTCTCTTTCATGCTGATGCTTTTTACTGCCTACCTTATTTATTGTCTGTTCATCTGATCTGCAGGTGGGCAAAGATCTATTTTGTAGCCTGGTGGTTGATCTCCTCTGTCATCTGGGTTAATCTCTTTGTAGCTTTACTTCTAGAGGTAAGAAAATGTGTTTAGTTGGTATTAGATCCTGAAGACAGGTTCGAATTTGTGTGGGAAATGAAAAGGAGACAACTTTTTGTGAGAAATTTGTTGTTTTTTTTGCATGCATGCATGCACTTAATCTTTCTCATTGTTGCCCTTTCCCTGAGATGTTGAGAAATCATTTTCTTTTACCGAGAGAATTTGATATTTTATACGGAACTGGTTACTTATTTTGAAGAGAGAATTTTCTAGAGTTTTTTTAAGAAGCTGTGGAAATGTAGGTACTTGAGCAATGCTGTGAGGAACGTGTAGTTCTCCTGGTTTCTTTTGTATGCATACTTCTCTGCAAATACCTTTTGAATTCTTTGGTGGTGGAGGCAATGTTAATCATAGCCATCTACTCACAGTGAATCTTCGTAGACTTCTCTCATAAATATAGGAAGAAATTGAGTACCTGTAGAGGGCACTTCACCCCATCTTAAAACTGATGAAAACTTATTTTGGAGATGCTCTTGTTGACTGCACTGAGAACTATAAATTTACTACTGTAGGTGGAATGGTGAACTTTCAGACAGAAACTTAGGTGAGTGTTTCATGCTGAGCATCAGTCTTGCCCACAAACATTTCAGAAAATGCTTTCTGTTCTAGCTGGGGGCTGGTCCTATGAAGTGTTCCACCTGCTTACCTCCACAGGGCTGTGGCCAATGTTTGCTGTAAGAGCAGGCACTGCAGCAGGAAAGCAGCATGTCATTTGTTTTGCCTGAGCTGTCTGTCTACTCCCTACATCTTAATTTGTCAGAGTAACTCAAAGTGAATAAGGGAAGGTGATGAAACCAGAAGCTGAGTTTCTAAGTCATGATGCCTGGACTAGGAGTATCTTTTTGTATTGTTGGGTTTTTAAAGAGGAAAAATTTAAAGCAGGTGAACTCTCGTGGGTAGTTGAACCAGTTATCTGGGGAAGGCAGTCCTTGCTAGGAGCAGACGGCAGCAGGGCTGGCTTCTGCTCTAGTGTTCTTTCAGCATGTGACAGGAAAGTTATTTCATTTCTGAGCAACGGCCTTCAACAAAGCAGTGACCTGCAGCCAGTAAATATGCTGATGCCTAAATAAATCACTGCTCTGACATGCTGTTGAAAACAAACATCACCCCTCTCCCAAACCTTACCCACTAACATATTGACCTGATATTACCTCTTTTCTGATGTCACCAGAAGTAGCCTTTAGGGTTTTGGGTTTTTTTCCTTTTCCGTTTACATTTCAGAACTTTATTCACAAGTGGGACCGTCGCTGCCA
This sequence comes from Megaceryle torquata, assembly GCA_024611175.1. NCBI lineage: Eukaryota > Metazoa > Chordata > Aves > Coraciiformes > Cerylidae > Megaceryle > Megaceryle torquata. Next base: position 59,619 of record JANIJG010017092.1, read on the forward strand.
TCGAGAGCCTCTCTCAGATATTGAATACCAGAGGACAGTTGAACTAATGTTTAGGTGAGTTGAGCTGGGCTTGATAATCCATCTAGTTCTTCATCTTAATCTGTTCTGAAGAAAAGCATGATGGCTGCAAGAGAGTAAGGGGTTTGTCTTCTGTTTGCTCCCTGCGAAGCAAACTGTTTCATCTGTTAGTTTGGAAAATTCAGGAAGTGTTTAAGTTAGGCCTGCTTTAAGCTGACTTGGTAGCCTAACCTTTATAGGCTTTCTGCCCATAGCATGATGGGAGAAGTGGTGGGGGTGGTGGGGGACGGCTGTGCCAAAAGGGAAGAAGAAAAGGGAAGATGAGGGAAGTGATGCAAGTTCTTGGCTTACTATGAAGTTGTGGGTGGTGAGTTGATACTTGATGATCATGCACAAGTGGAACTTCTGGTGCACATTGGATATTCAATAGTAGCATTGGGAACATGTTCTCATTTGGGAGTTTTTTTTTTCAGGAAAACAAATCTACTGACCTTCAGTTGTATTGTACTGTGTGCAGGAAATTACTTCCTTGCTTCTTATGGGAAAACAGCTGCTGGTTTCCATGACACATCTGTAAAGGATGGATCACTTGCAAGTAGATGCATCTTTAGGGAGCATCAACTTATTGTAACTTTAATTCCTTGTTTCATTCTTGAAACAAGCATGTGTTACATCGCGGTATATGCATTGCAAAAACAAATGCTGAGAAGTCCCCTTTGCTGCCCCTAACAACTCATGATTTTTCTTTGTAGAGATGTTTTGGAAGAACCTACAGAGGAAGAGTTGATGGAAAAACTGCACCAGCATCCACACCTGCAGTTATGTAGGTGACTGGTGGGAAGGACTGATTTATTTAGACCTCTGTTTTCTTGAGGTTGTCAGCTGGAAGAAACTGAATGGATTTTCTGTGAGGTGCTGTTAGGAGAAAGGCTTGCAGGACAGTACATGAGGTTTTGCTTGGCAGTTCTCTGCAGAAAGAGGGGTTTTTATTTTTGGTTCATATCTTTTTTTTTTTTTTTTTTAAAGATTTGAATCCTGCTAATTTGACTTGATTTTAAGTTGCAATTTTAGAGGAATATTGTAGCTGTTATTTTTATAAACTGTTGATATCAGAATGTTTTATTTTCCTTTTTTTTTTTTTTAAGTTGGGAAAGTGTCTAAATTGACAGTGCACTTTAAAACATGAACTTTGTAATCACTGAGCCTGATACGTTTTTCAGCACAAGAAAATGGAACTGCCTCTTCTGGTAGGTGAGTGTAGCAAGGGCTGTGCCCTGCAATTCATGAATGGATTAGGCAGGACCAGAACCAAGCCCTTAATCTTTTTGTAGTGAAAGTTGAAACACTATTTTTTATTGATATGTGACACCAGCGCATCTTGCCAAATTTTCATGAGTCAATCACTTTGGAACACAATCCATTTCAACTTGGTAACAGGGACTACTAGTTTTTGTTGGTTTTGGGTTCATGCTGGTTGCATCGTGCTGGTAACTTTAAGAGCAGTTATAACTTTGAGTGGAGCAATTGCACTTAATGGTTTTCAATGTGGTAAAATTGATCTTCTCTTTAAATATTCTCAGGCTGCTTTTTAGTGAATCTCTTCTTTTTACTTTCTTCAATTCCTATTCTACAGTGTATCATGTTCCATGAAAAAGCTGAGGGGATTGGACTTTGGCTGGAATGTAGCACTGTGATCACAGTGAGTCTCCCACTTAAAAGTGGGGAGAAAAAAGCTGAATTGGGATCAAGTGCTTAACAGCTCAAATTTTTAATCGAATCTGTGGGACTTGAAAGTGCTCAACCAGTATTGCAAGATCACATTCTTCTATGGCTTAATGACCACGTGCTGTGTACCACTGACTTTCACCTGGGTAATACTTTTTGGGTAAATAACTTTGTCAACAGATCTAAAGTGAATTTCCCTGTCCCTTAGTAGTCCTCCAAAAAAAGGTGCTTTTGTTTGAACCTTTGTCATGTAACCAGTAAATCACTATGAAGAATAGAATCAATCCCAACTCTTATTTTTATATGTAAAAATGAAACTGCCCTTTGTGGTGCTGCCTTTTCATTGAGACACTTGCCACCAAAATAGACAAAATAGGTCATCTTTGTATTGGCAAAGGCTTGGGGAAGGTAACTGGCCATAAAACACTGCTACTACTTATAAGTTATTTGATCCTTTTTTTTAGGTAACAAAACATTTTGTTTGAAAATGCCAGGCAGTCATTTTGTATGTGTTTCCTCCTCTGTTTTATCATTGGCCTTTTCTTTCTTTCCTGCATAAGGGAGAGAAAAATATCTGGGATGATGATGATGCATTTGAGCTCTAAAGTGTATTTCTGCTTGTTGGCTCTGTTCAGCAGTTGCATAGTGATCCTTGTCTGTTGCTTTATCTTCTGCTGCTGTTTTCCTTGTGCTGTGGAACCAAATACATGTTGTAGTTTATGTATGTGTAGACCAGAGCTCTGAGCTACTCCTGCAACCTTTCTTTACTTTTGAAATCTTGCCTCTAAGCCATGCTCTTGTCTGTGTCTCTGTTCCAGAATAATCCACCCAGTAACTCGCTTGTGCTGGTTTCAGTGGTGTTACCATGCTTATTTTCAGTCATGCTCTTAGAGCACGCATCAAGGCAAGTAGGTAAAGGCATCTGCACACAGTTTTTCTAGACTTGAGCTTTTCTTTCACTATGGCTTTAAGTCAGGATAGTTTCTGCTCCTTCTAGCATGATGTAATCACTGCCACTGATTTGTTGGTACTTATCAACAGAGGGTAAATTGTCTATTTTACCTTTTTAGTGAAAAAAAAAAAAAAGGTTTTGTTTTCCACTTCTCTGAATACTTAAAGAAGCAGCTTTGCCTTAGCAAAAATGAAGTGGCCTGCAAGTTTGTGTATTTTTGTTTCTTAAAGTTGGGGGTTTTTTGTATCTCGATTTGGGTTTGTTTGTTTGTTCTGTTTTGCCATTAGATTCCACTACAATCTACCAAAGTGACACAAATTGGTGTGGGATTATCATAAATATCACAAATGTCTGTGTTATTCAATCTTTGCATCAGGGTAAACATGAAGAAGGCTTTCTGAAGAGAATGGTCTTGTTCTTGTTTCACATTTGTGTAATTGGCTGAAAGTGTAACTGGAATGTAATACAAGATATTAATCTACTATCACTTGTACTTGAAGATGTAAATAACCACAACTCTTATGCAATAACTGCAAAAATCATGGAAATGAATGTATGTAACTGGGTAAAATCTGTGGTTTGCATTATTAAAAAGTTCCTTCTTAAAATATGAAAATAATTGGGGTGGTGAAATGATTCTTGTTGTTTGGTTTTGCCCTTCCCCCTGTTACTGATTTCTGTTGTGCTTGGCATCTACACTCCCATTACCTTCACTAGCTGAAGGCTGGGCCCACGGAGGAGGTTACATGCAAGTGGGATGTAACTGCCTGGTTTCAAAATGCAGGACTTGAAGTCTGATGCTCTGTTTTCCTCCGGTTCTAGAGGAACATCCTATCATCTGTAGGCACTTGATATGCTTAATTTGAAGGTGAAACTTCATTGGAACAGCATAGAGGGTGTTGAGCAGCTTGATTTCCATTTGTTACAGTCTTTGCCTTTGTCAGCTAGGTATTCCTTCATCTCTCTTCTCCTGAAAAGATCAGTGCATAAGCATTCTCACAGCATTTTACACATGGCATTCATTTCAAACAGGTTCTGATTCAGAAGATGATTTTGGTTTGTTTTGGTTTTTAAGAACAGAATAAAAATCGATTCTGGGTGAAGCTAAAGGCTTAAGTTTGCTGATGTCTCTGATGATGGCTGTTGTGGCTGCTTAGGTGCAGCATGTGAAAGCCAGAGTGAATAGAAGGTCATCTTGTGTTATTACATCAGGCTCAGATTTTTCTAGCTTCTGAAGGAGTCTCAGTCACCAGACTGTTGGCTGATTTGAGATTCCTAAGGATTTATTTTTTTTTTCCCCCTTCCTGATCTGCTGTGCACAAGGGGTAATGGTTTTAAATTAGAAAGGAGCTGATTTAGATTAGAAATAAGGAGGAAGCTCTTTACCCTGAGAGTGGTAGAACACTGGAACAGGTTGCCCAGAGAGGCAGTTGAGGCCCCATCCCTGGAGACATTCAAGGTGGGTCTTGACAGAGCTCTGAGCAACCTGCTCTAGTTGAGGATGTCCCTGCAGGGGGGGTTGGACCAGATGACCTCTAGAGCTCCCTTCTATCCCAGACATTTCTATGTATTTGCATTACCTCAAGATTTATGAGTGGAGGGAGAGGGTGGAAGTAACTGAAGTATTGATTCTTTCAGTAGCACTACAGTGATAGACCTCATAAGGATATTTAATATGAAGAGACCTAAAAAGGTCTCTATATTGGTCAGAGCTGCAAATGGGGCACCCAGAATAACTTCCTAGCTGTAGAAACTGCATACAAAGGAAGAAATACTCTCTTGGGTGCTGGGTTTATGTGACTAAAGTGCACAAGGCATTCTGTCTTGGCCTCTTTGTTGTGGTGGTATTGCACTACTCAACACATTTTAGGGAATATTGCTTTTTCATCCCTCCAACACTTTTTAACGTGCCCAAACATACAGGCACATACAAAGCTATAAGCAAAAATGGGCCCTATAGGAAACTGATGCAGGTTAGTTATCTCTGAAATGTGAGGTAAAGGTGTCTCTTATCTTGTTAGCTGGTTTATCTTTTCACCTGCCAGTATATTGCAAGCAGTACGTAGCGTTACCATGGCTTCTGCTGTTGTTTAACATTGTGCTTTAGTCAGATGAAGTCATTTCAGTGCTCCATCTGTCTTGGTTTTTTATTGAAAACAAAGGAAAATAGGATTCTGCCTGCCTTTTTTTGTTGTTGTTGTTCAGGTGTTGATGACTTCTTTTCCTTTCACTAGAATTTTTTTTTTTCCTATTTGAAAGCCCCTTCAACTGTTGGAATTTTTCCACAAATCAAACAGGGTTTGACTTAATCTGCAGTCTTTACAAACTAATCAGAGCCATTTGTGATGTGAACTCTGGGTAGAAATAATTTGAGAGTGGAGGGTGGAAGGATAAGATTTGGTTTCTATTTCAACTCTGAGCACTTTGCTATGGATGCTATTTCAAAATGACCTTGGCAGACTAGAGGAAATTGCCAGAATTATCAAAGTAAGTTTAAAAATAAATAAATAAATGCGGACTTTTGCAGTTTAGAAGCACAAAATACAGAAGTGGGGAGTAAGTGGCACTGGATGATAAATATTATAGGGCTTATAGTATGCTACAAATTGGATGTGCTACCAGCAACTGAAAGAGATCAAAAGAAAATTGTTTTGCTGTAATTTGTAATAGTAATTCCTTTCTAGGCCCCACTATTCCTGTTTTGTGCCCAGCATTTTCAAATAAACAGGTGGAGGGAGACATCTGTTATGGGACAGTAGCAGGGATGTTAAGAAATTTAGAAGATGTTAGTTGGGAAGAACTTAAGTAATTTGTTCAGGCAAACAAGACACAGGCAAATTTATTTTTTTTTAAACAATATTTAAGTAGGTAAGTAGCTCAGAGGAGCAAACTGGTGATGATGTGTAATCTCCGTGTGCCAATTGTAAGACAAGATGGATTTTGGCAAAACAGTTGCTAGATATGAGGGATGCTTCCTAACTCTGAGCAGTGAGCTCCCGGAGGTCCCAGACTCCTCTTCACTTGTGCCCTTTGAGGAAGGGTTTGGCAGTCACCTGCTACAGCTTTGTCTGGATGTTTGTGAACCTGCCTCTGCTTGGTGATACCTCAGCTGGTCCCTAAGATACTGTCCTGCCTACCCCTCTGTGGTTTCACTGGAAAGAATTCCCATGGCTGTAACAAACCTTGCTTTTTTTTTTTTTTTTCTTACAGCATGTGCTGTTGGTTCTCGCTAATGGCTTACAAATGCTTACAGCATGGAAGTATTTTACAAGTAGGGATAGCAAAAAAAAAGCCAAACAATAGTCTCCTTTGACTTCCTGTTCTAAACAGGAAGATGAGATTCAGTTGTATGTGCTCTGGTGCTAATACTCAACCAGCATCCCCTGGTCCTTGCACTACCTCCCCATAGTTCTCCATGCAGTTCTCTCTGCTGGGTTCCCTTTAATCTCATTTCTATATCCCTTACATTTATGGGCAAGAGGAGGAATGTGCTGCCACTCTCCTAGTTTGCTCTCGTTAGCAAGTTGAGCTGATCAGAGAACTTGATCTTTCCCTTGGTGGGAACGCTTAATTTGGGCACTCTGCTCTACTTGCTACCAGTTGTCACAGAAAATGTGATGCATCCTTGACACTTTAGCTCTTCTTATCAAACCTGGATTGGTGAATGAACGTTAAAGTCATTTCCAGGGGACCGATGCTGTGTAATTCCTGGAAGCAGCTACACAATCTTACGAAAGGTGATGATGTGGTGTTGGGAATGATGTTAATTGAAATAGATCTGATATTTCACTGGATCCAAGGCAGCCTTTCAATGTGAACTGAGCACTTGGACTCTGATGGGGAGAAGGGAGATGGTCCAGAGACTTAAGCATGCTCAGCATCATTAGTCATTGTAGAAGTGTGGGCTAATAGGTTTCAGAACTGTGAACTTTCCTGCATCTTCTGGGGATCCCATCACTTTTTTTAAAGGTAAAATAGAGCATGGAGAATCTCTAAATGAGTAAGTTAAGGAAACCTGTTGCTAATTCAGGGATAAGCACTAGATCCTCAGACGTCCTTAATCATAAACTTCTTATTTCATTCTGTACTTAAATATTTTTCTATATTTATAGAGCTACTATTTTTCCAGCATAAAGTAAGAGAAAATGTTCAGGAAAAATCCTCAAGGCTAAGATCACATTCTTCAAATATTAAGTACGTAGTGATGTGTACAGCAAACTACCGGAGGAGCCACCTATCATTATCTCCTGTAAAGAAGAACTAGCAGAATGTGTATGAAATGGAGTCACAAGGCATATGTGTGGCTTTTAAAAGTATCTCAGTTAACTAAAACTGTTGCAGTTCTGGAGGAACGACTGTGGTATGCAGTTACCTCCATCATACATGCATTTATTTGCCAAAGGCAGCAAAATATTTCCTCCTGAATTACCCATATTACCTACTATAAGGGAAAACTTAAATGTATTCTGACTTGTACATATACACAGTTTATTTACGTTGATTTTCATATCTATACTTAGAATTTTTCCACACTAATTGTATAACAAATGGTTTACTGATGCTGATTTTTTTTTAACTCCAAACTCTAAGTTGAAGACAATTGCAGCTTGTCCTTTTCCTTTATGCTAGAAATTCCTTATAACAGTCTCAGTCATCTTTTTTCCATTAAGCTAGTTGAGCAGGTGTTGTCTTTTGGTCTGTACAGATACTTTCATGGCCCTCATCATTTCATTATTTGAGTGCCTCCCAAGTACTTTCTTGAAAACATCCTGCTGGGATAGGAAAATATTATTATCCTTATTTTGTAGATGATCAGCTGAGAGATTTGGTGATCTGCCCACAGCTGAGCTTGAAGTCCGTGGGAGAGTTAAGAATTAAAACCTGCAGTCCCTGCTCACTGCCTTTGCTAGCAGACAACACTACCTTCTTTTTTGTTGTTACATCTGTGAACTTCAGTTTATAAGATGATGTTGACATTTCCACATCAATTGGTTTGTAATTTTGCTACTGCCTATTCTTGAATGTAACTTTTTTGGTTTGTTTGTTGTGAAATTGCAGAAAAAAAAAATCCTGAAACCTCTATAAACTTCTAACTCTACTTGTTTCCACCTTATCAAAAGAGGAGGGAGGACTATTACCAATTTGCTGTCTGATTTATAAAGTTTTAGCAGGGGTGATCTGAGACTGGCACATGTAATTTTAGTAAATATAAGTAAACTGCTAGATTCCAGTAATTAAAGTACTACTGTAGCTGTACAAAAATACGGGGGGGGGGGGGGGGGGGAACCCCAAAACTAAAAAAACCGGGATGACCATACAAAACATCAGTTTTTTGACGGCTACAGTTTTTATTTGTCAGACTTGATTCCACTTAAAAG
>JANIJG010017092.1:67791-89838 GCA_024611175.1 Megaceryle torquata
GTGACACAAAAATATAAATAAAAATACAAAACAGAATAAACAACACATCTCAACACAACGCTCACCGTGGACATTCAAAAACGCCGGGGGGGGGGGCGGGCCGGAACCCCAAAACACAACAAACCAGGATGACCATACTAAACAGCAGTTATTTGACAGCTACAGTTTTCATTTGTCAGACTTGATCTCACTTGAAGAATGCTTCAGTTTTTCTTTAACCTCATCTTCCTTTGCACTACCTGTATTTTGTTCTTTGAGGTGAATCAACCATCTGACTTCTCAGAGCTGGTGGGTGCTTGCAACATCATACCAAGTTAGGAAACCTCTCCAAGAAGCCAATTTCCCATCATGATCTCATTGACAAAGGATCATCACCACTTGAAAGAATGGAAATTCATGTCAAAATAGAAAAAGGAGTGCATTTTTAAGACCAAGTTCCAATGTGTAACAGGTGTGTGTCTGTGTAATGTGAAATAAAATCTCTAATACCACTACAAGTTACTGGGCTGGATGCAGAAATGACTGAGTCAAATCATAAGGACTAAGTTACACAGCCTGTCTAACAGGTAAGCATAAATATCAAAACCCCTTCTGGTCTTAAAATTAGGGTTATTGTGGGGGATTCTGGCTAAAATCTATCTGGATTCTGTTAGCTTCCAGAAAAGAATTACCTTTTTGTGTTCGATGCAGAACTGTAACACTATAGCATCGAACTGGGTCGTGGTAGTGTAACAGTGCCCATGTATAATGAGATGAACTGGAAAGCCAGTCTGAACTGTATTTTTTTATTATTTTATTTCTTTTTATTTTATGTTAGGTCGTTGTCTTGTGTTTAGGAATGAATTGCTTCCACACATAATGTGCTGAGCTGTTGCCAGTGCTCTTTTTTTCATTAAGTAATGGTCTTAGAAAGTAAAATGTAAGTCTTTAATGTGTCTTTCCTTACCCATTTAATACGAGTGAGAATAATCTTGTATTTCACCAAAACTACAAGTGTTTAGTTACCAGCATCCTGGATAATTGGTGGTTTCTCTGAAAAGACTTGAAGAATTACTTGGCATAGAAAAACAGCTCTAAAGAAGTTCTCTGTAAAATCAAAGGTGAAGGTGTTAAACCCAGACAATAAAACTTAGATCAAAGTAGCCAGCAGAAGGGGCCATAAGAGGAGCAGATTGTCCTCTAAGCTTCACCATGTTGTGTTAGGTGTTACCCTTCTCTTTCTCTAATCAGATTTTATGAAGAAAGCAGGGCTCTTCTTTCCTGACGTAATTCAATCGGAGCCCTCGGCTAGATCAGCAGGAAAAGCACCTGCCTTTCTTGCCTCAGATTTGGTCGATAGACCCGTTTTTGATAGGAGATAGTTAATCCATAACCCAAGCGTGTGGCCACAGCAGCACCTGCCACGCAGGTGAGCTTTTAGTCTTGTTACTATACAAATATAATATATTTTTTTTGTATTAACCTTGCACACATACACACCCAATAGTGATCGTCATAAGGGGGAGAATTTAATAAAATGAAATCCTAAATGTCTAATGTATTTATTTTTTGTTGGGCAATAAAGTTGCCCACATGTTGTAATTGAGGTCTGAAGTTAACCTGCTTGCTGGGGCCTCTCTAGGGTAGATTACACAGACTAATAGAGCACATGAAAAATTGTTTTTCATGCTCTGCTTTTCATCCTGTTTTGTCCACTAGCTTTTCCTGCTTAACTCTGTTTTGGGTTGGTGCCCACTGTAATATCTACTGCCATCAAACTCAGCACTTTAATATTAGGCACACGTTTGAAACATCTGCTTGATTGAGACCCTCCACAGTGACTATTAAACTTTTGCCTCTGACATTTTCCAAAGTCCTTGCTTCTCATCTCCTGAGTGACCCCGATACCATTCTCCAGAGAGCTGCAAAGCAGGCTCCTGTACTTCAGAAATGTGCAGATACTGCCAAGTGAAGTGTGGGCTGAAGGATTGGATTTGGGCTTAAATTTTCTAAAACTCACCTACCTTGTAGAGGTGGCCACTGTGAAATTTAGATCTGGAGCACCTTACATTTAGTTCTACCCCAACATCTCATGCGTGTGATTTGTTACCTGGCTTTTTACCGGATGCTCATGAACAAGTGCTTGGAGAGGACCGCATCTAATGTTCTAAATGAAGAAGGGTTGAATTAAATCCCATCTAGGTAAGATTGTGGTTCAGCTAAAAAGGTTGTGACCGATCAACATATGTAAGAATCCTACTGAGATGTATTGCTGATTGTGATAACAGTCTTACCAGAAAATAGAACTGCTGGTTTACAGAACATTGGACTCTCTGATATTACAGAACAAACTCTGAATGCAATACCTGCTAGGATCTAGCTCTGCTTTTTCACTGTTACTGTTGCCTTCTCCCCCAGCAAGCTTACTCTGACTTGTGCCATTATGTGAGACTATCAGGGGGTGTTATGATGTCCCATAGCCTTCCTTGACACTGACCTATCACAGAAGGCAGGGGGGACACTGACTCTGCTCTGTAAGCTTCCTGGGGAAGATATCCTACCTCTTGCAATCAAAACAGATGAAGGGAAGCAGGCAAGGAAGGAACAGCTTCCAGAGAGGCAAAATTACTTTGGGTATAAGAATTTCTCTCAGGACTGGGGTCTGAACACAAACCCTACATTTGCCTCTTTGTTACCTCTAGCAAACCATCCTCCTCAGTAAATTTGTCCTAAAGCTATAATGTTGGTCCTTGCCAAACGTGTCTTAATTTGCTGCTATCATGGTGGATTTCTTCCCAGTGTTTTCCCACCTTTTCCTCTAATGATCCTCTCATTACACTGGTTGGCTGTCTTGTCACGGATGCCTTGTTCCCTCTGATTTGCTGATACTGCCTGAGAAGGAAACTTTATGCAGGACTAATCTGCAGAGCTTCCCAGGCTTTCAAACGTGTGCCTAATATTAAAGTGCTGAGTTTGATGGCAGTAGATATTACAGTGGGCACCAGACTGGTGCTTTGTGGGGGCCCCTAAACAGGGAGATCAGTTGTTTTCCTTTCAGGTGCTGTAATCCACAGAAAATGGGGGAGCAGGGAGAAAGAAGAGATTAAAAAACAGGACCATTTAAAAAAAAAAAAGTTAAAACCTCCAAAGATGATATAAAGTTTGTCTTTAATTTTTAAAGTTTTATACATACTATTTTTCTTCTGTTTTTATTTTAGGGTATGATAGGATCTTTATAATCCTCTAGTTGTGATTCTACCCAGCAGAGGGAGTTCAAGACCCCAGTTTAGACCCAGCAGGTTGGGCTCTGTGATCAGCACTTCTGGATGCACTTAATGGAACATTCTCAGCATAGTTAAGTGCTGGGGCCTGAATCAAGCATTTGGAATACAACTGGGTTTTGATTTTTTTATAGTGAAATGTAAGAAGGTATGTTTTGAGGTGGTGAATTATCAGTAATACACATCTGTTTGTACCAAAATGGTTGTATCTGGAACACTTCTGCATTGTGCTTGGGGCAAGAAAATGTAAGAGTAAGAAAGCAAAACTTCTTATGAAGTGCCAAATCCAGTTGCATTGTCCCATCTGAATGAAATAGAGTTAAATACCATTTAATGTTAATAAGTCTTAGAAAATCTCTGATCCTTGAGAAGCCCAGAGAGCAGCAGTGGAGTAAATGTTTGAAGTGGAGTAAACATTTGAAAATCACTTCTGAATTTTAGCACAATAATCAAATTTTCTTGGTTTTGGGAAAGAAGTTATTTCTTCCTTTCTTTAGGGTTTTTAGTGTGTATTCCAGGACCTGTATGTTCTGGTGGCAGGGACATCCTGCTACATTTTATGTGCCAGAACAAGAATAATAATGAAATATGTGAAAATAATTCAAGCACTGCTGGGCTTCCTTTAAACCTATAATTGTGGTGGCTCTATGACAATAAGGTCTTAACTGAGCATTCATCTGTTGAGCAATCAGGGTCTTTTATACCATCTCAAGCTGGCAACTAAAAATGTAAACCAGATTCTAAAGTAATTTATTGTATAAACTGGTCTTGCAAACGTTATATTATACTAATTTGAGCAGATGCAGGTGTTGCTGCCCTAGCAATCTGGACAATCCTCCACAACTGAGCCTCTCGTTCTTCTGTGCAAATACATATTGACAAAAACTTCTTTGCTAGTGTCTTGAATTTCTTTAAATAGGCTTTCTACAGATGTATATTTTTTCTGCAAGGAAAGATGAAGTATTTAAACGTTTGAAAACATAATTATAGGTGGAGTGAATCTCGAGATACAAGTAACAGCCTTTCCTTTTTTTCACTTAGACTTGATGGGCTACCACTTGTGTTTATATACCATTGCAAACTTAATTTAGATGTAATACCAAGGACTAAAACAAGTTGTGCTTTGTAAAGAGACCGAAGAAAGGAGCTGAACAGTCCCTGAGTGAACACAGTGTGGGGAATCGGCGCGTCTGGCATTGATATAATACTGGGAAATCAATGCTTTGATCAACTCGAAAGCATAACAGCCAGGTGAAGGGTTTGAGGTGGTTAGCTGGCATTATCTCTCGTCTAGAGGAAAGAAACATTGTAAACCACTAAAAATTAACTGCCAGAGCACAATGATGTTTTTGTGACTGGGGAATTCAGATAAAAGTTTTGCTTCTGTTGGCAGAATGATAAAAAGAACTGCAACCATTTGCATACAGGTGAAGAGAGGAGGCGATGTCCCGTGTTCCACAGAGGCTGAGGCACCGCAGGTATGCCAAGTGCTTCAGCTCTAAGTGCTGCCTTTAAGTTAACTTGATGCTTTATTTATTTATTTTCACCTGGTTAGTTACGGAGCAAGAGGAAAGGGAGTTAAGAAATGGGCAATACCAGGAAAAGTCATTGGGTGGCAGCAGAGCATTTGCCACTTACCAGCAGAATAAAGGTAGAAAGAACTCTAGTTCTGCATAATTTTCATTTAAGTACCTGAAAATGAAGTCTCAGAATGATGTCTATGGTGAGAGAGAGAGCCCTGTGCTTGAAACGGGAGATTTCTCTCCAAAAGTGTGTTTACATCTGTGTGCATCTGCATACGGATAACTATATATATAAAAAAATACATATTTATATAAAAAACATATATGTGTATGCACACTGTGTGGCATATGCACATATATTGTGCAGGTTTTAGCTCTGTGATACTGAGGAGCTTTAATGTGATTACTGTAACTCCCAGCTCCCAAATTAGATCCCATATTCCTGATGGCTCAACCTTGTTCCTAAGATACCTAGCTTGGTGCCAGTGTAATAGTTCTAAATTCTTCTCTGCTGGAGGGAATCAAGTGGGTCTGTGAATGTGGCCAGCAACATCCACTTTCACCAAAACTGGGAGTTTTTATTAGTCGTGGCTGGCCTTTTGCAACAAAGGTATGAGAAACAGGACAGTATTTATCAGCCTTTGAGGATGAAGTTAACCTCTACATATTTATTCTACAATGTAAATATCAGGTCTTTTTGGATAATGGGGATGGCGCTTGGAGAACTTTCAGTAGTGCCCTGTGACAGGACAAGAGGTGATGGTCACAAGCTGAAACACAGGAAGTTCCACCTCAACATGAAGAAAAACTTCTTGACTTCACTGATGAAGCAAAGGCCCACAACCTATAGAAACAACATCCTGCCTCTGAAGAAGAGCTGCCCTGACTCCAAACTCTCACTGAGCTCAGAGTTCGGTAATGGATCCTGCATCTCTAAAAGTTACTATCTTGTACCAGTAATAGGCAGCATTTCCTGGATCTCAGCTCCCTAGGAACCTTTAACCCCTTGTTCTTTGGTGGCATATGGCCCCTTCAAGGAATGAGGGATTTTGGCTCCTGCAGAGCTTAATAAAGCCTATTTTTATACCCTGTTTGCAGTACTTCTGGGAACTCTTTGAAGAAAGATGTCTCAAATACGATCACTATTTTCGTTGTACATATTACTGCTGGAGTAGTCCTTAGAAGGTAACACATCAGTTGACAAAGACATCAGATGTCCCCTTCCCTGAAAAGCTTACAAAATTAGGCAAGAAGCAATGTGTGGAAGGAAATCTGTTCGGTTATAGGAAGGTCTGGTCGCTGTTTTCTTTAGTTTTACTCGCCTGTTCCAAATAAGAAGACATGGCACAGAGATGAACCCTGGAAAACCTGAAGCAGGAAACAAATTCCACAATTTCAGTCTTCGCCAAGACCACCTGGACTTGATCCTTTATGATGAAACCTCTGTGGTTGTGAATCTGTTTGGGAAGCTGAGAGGATGGGGCGTCTGAGCAAGTGCAGATGTTTCAGATCTCGACTGTCACAGTAACGCAGAGGGAGTGGGCAGTCTTGGAGGCATCAGCACTGCTTTGGCAGGTCAAAATGAGCTCATCTCTCTCCGTAATGATGTAACATGCTCTCTGAGAAATATAAGCTACCACATCACTTAGGGAGTGATTAGGAGGTAGATGTTACAGCCAAGGGAGCTGCCTAGTGGAAGGCACAAAACAGAATGGGGAAAGATGGCAACAATGGTCTGGTGGCAGTGAGACTTCCCTCCTCCTGTTTGGACGAGACATCATGAGGCTATTACATTAGATGATCTTGTATATACAGTCATTTAACTGCAGTGAATTCAATTCATCTCTGCCGCTTTCCCTTATTAGCTTAAGTAATTCCCTTCTTAACTGTCACGTCCACACGGCTCTGTGCTTATTGGTATTTGCTTATACAGAGGGAAAATATCCCCTTGTGCAGTGTTTTGTTATTTCCTTCCATGCTTTGTGCTAACCATTGCAGAACTTTTGCAGAACGTTAAGGTGTGGAGTGAAAGCGATGGAAATTATGGTCCTGAAGGTCAAGTGTACAAACTCTGCAATACCTCTCTTTGGCACTAACATGCATGCTAGGAATGAAGTGATCAGTGAGAATGTAGTGGTAGAAATAACGCTGAGCTTTTTATCTGTAGAGAATTTATTTGAAGCCACTTTGGGATTATGTCAGCCTGTGGTGATTAAGAGAATTGGTGGTAGAAAATGAAGTGACTAAGGGGAGTGCTGTCAGTTTTGGGTTTTTTTTTTTTGTAGTGCATTTATCAGAATTTTCTTATTTTCTTTTGGACAAAGACACTGGTTGAGGAAAGAGGCTGATACTGGAAAATCTTAAAAGGCTATTTATTAGAAGTCTATTAAAACTGTTCTAATACTGATGTTTCATGTCCTTTTCAAAACTGTGTGCTGCTTCTGTCTGAGGAGTCAGCTCTCAAAATCTCAACTTTGTAACCCTTAGTTAATTAATAGTTTTTTGGAACTAGTTGCCTCTGGCTTTCATTTTCTTCCCATCTAGGGATTTGTCAACCTGGCTGCAGAAAAAACACAGTGCCTATTGTTCTCTGCCTGTTTTACATGCTGACAATGGAAAAACTTTCTTTTTTTCCCACAAGTTTGCAATGATATTCTCATCTTCTCTAGGGGTTACTTCAAGAGGATAACCACCATTTCCTCCCAGTTAAGCTTTCCTCTGTCAAAGGTATTTGATTGCTTCCAGTGGGTGAAAAAGGGCAGTTTGCAGGCTGACAATTGAACGTGTACCTCTGCAGGCTGTGGTGAAGGATGCTGTCTTAGGGCAGATCTCTAGGAAGCTAGAAAGCTTCAGACTGTGTAATTAGGAAAGACTCTCCACAAATTCTTGAGCAAACAGAGGAAAGAAGGTAGTGTCATTTTGAAGAAGGGCAACCTAAATCATCAGAGCATTGATGTATTTTTGGGGCACTTTGAGGTGAAATGTGGTTACTCTGAAGTGATGACTCTGGAGACAGGAAATTGATGTACATATGACCAGAGGAGCACTAGTGGCATCTGGCAGTTTGAAGTGTCTTGGTGTCCTAACGTGTCTACTGTCCTCGTGGTGGAAGTGATTCCCTAGGAAATTGAAATGTAAAAACTGTAGAGTAATTTGCTCTAATCTACACAGAGTATGAGCTGTAACATTGACAGGTAGCGGTGCAGTCATCTCTGCACATGGTAAATAGCTGTCAATAATCCCCATGGTTGTGTTAATACCATGAATTCTGTAATACAGTCTAGGACATTTCAGATAAATTCTGAGCGTAGATGCCCAAAGAAGCATCTGTGCTGCTTTTTTCTTCAGCATTGTGAATGTTCCTGTTGAAGTCTCGACTTGCTACCCTCGTTCAGCAGTAAATTGGTGGACAAATTACAAATCAGTCTCTTTTCCAGTGCATCACAGACCTTTGGAATTTCACATGGCCTTATATAAAAGGAAATGAATAATTATATATTATTCATACAATAATGTTTCCATCTTTTTTTTTTTCCTGTTTCCTCTCCCTCAATTCACCAGCAGAGAGATGAAGAATTTATCACTTACTTAATGTAGCTTAAATTCACGGGTAAACTACTCAAACTCCCCTCCTGAAAGAGCTGTTCTTGCTGGGTTTTGACCACAGATCTAAACCACTCCTTGCTTCCTGAATGCACGATGTCTGCTGCCTACCATGCTAAGGGAGGAGGTATATCCCTGCCATGTCAGAGTGATGTTCACAGCATTCCCTTTTCAAGCAGTATGGCATTTTTATAGCATTATTATTTCACTTCAGAGCTGCCAAGTAGATGCCTTTCTGGAATGTGCTGTTTTAAGCTTTTTAGATCTGCCTGATAGTTTCTGGTCTGTGTGAGGGAGGTGATTAGATGAGGTGGCTGTAGTCCATCTTGATCTGAAGCTGATGTCTCTTTCTACAGCAGCCTTGGCTGACTGCTCAGTGCATGCTCAGGGAAGTTCTTCCACTCTCCTTGTTGCATGCCCTACTGAGTTGGGTTAAACCCAGGACTTTGTATTCTGAGACTGTAGCCAAAGGTGGAAACTTGAGCTTCATGGGAAAGAAAACAGATCCTTTTGGCATCTCAGATGAGGTTAGTCCTTGCAATAACCCAACATGTTTTTCCTGAAGGCTGGGCTCCTGAGTTCCTACTTTCTTAAGAGTGGTAGAAATTCATCTACTACTCTGCAGAAATTCTGGTTAAGTTACTTTTGAGCTATTCTGAAGGGGGGAGTTATTTCCTGATTCTAAGTCCACTGAAGAATCTGAAAGATTTCACTGGTTTCAGTGGCTTTGTTCAGACATGTGATGTATTATGAAAATAGCAGGGAATGTCACCGTGGGGTTGTTTTGACCCTAAAAGCAGATTGGCAGCATACCTATAGCCTGCCTTTTCAGATTTTCCAAGTGCTTTGTCACTAAGAAAATGAAGTAAATAATTGCTATAAAATTATCAGTAAAAATATTTAGATGCTGAACATGTTCAGAAACAGTTTTTAAAATGAGTTTCAGGTTGTCTTGCTGAGCCTTTTGAGGTTCTTCTATATCCAAATATGGTCTCACAGGACAATTTTAGGAAAACAATATGTAAAAAATGTTATTAATTGTGTTCAGGCAGCTCAATGGAGAGAAAGAAGTGATGGTGGACAGGTACAAATTACTCCCAAGTACCCTTAGCCTAGGGCAAAGGCAGATTATTTTTAGTCTCAATTTTTTATGGTAGTGATTAGAGGCTGGTTAAGATTTGGGCTGTGTTGTATTAGTACACAGAACAGTAAAGAATCCCTCTCCCAAAGAAACTGTAACTAAAAAGCCAGCATGAGGAAAGGGACGTACAGAGAAGTAATGATATAATAAAATAACATTAATTTCAGTGTTGTTTTTTCTCTTTGAGATAAGGTATCTTCTGGGGGAGACTGAGTGGACTGAAGGAAAGAAGCTGACTGAACCTGCAGAGGAGGTAAAGGATGATGGAATGAAGCTGAGGTGAAAAAACCCAGAAAGCTGGGGGAGAGAGGTGACACTAAACTGAGTGGACAATGTGGAGTTAGAGCCTCTGAATGATCTCTGACTGGGGACCACTTTCTGTTGAGAAGCATAGGGTGTTTTTACACATAAATATATGTGTATGTGTGCATGTGTGTGCTCAAGAGCAGCCATCTGTCCTCATGCACTTTACTAGTGGTTTCTCAGGAAGCATATCTGTATGAATATTTACCAATGTTCTTATTGTACTTGAGGTTTTTTGGTTGGTTTGTTGGTTGTGGGTTGGTTTTTTTGTTATTATTTTGTTTTGTGTTTTGTTTTGGTTTTGTTTTGGTTTTGGGATTTTGTTTTTGTTTTTTTTTTTAAAGCATGAAGGACACAATATCCAAGAAATATACTTATTTTTGGAACCTGGCTTCCTATAGCGTACAGTCCCTCCTTAGTGCTTCCCACTGAGGGTACAAGGTGAGATACTGCCCCAAAGGTAACAATGGCAAAACTCCATCATGGCCAGTACTGGAATATCTCGTGGTTTCAGGGGAGGTCCTGACTTGGTGTAAGGCAATTAAATATTTTATGGCAATACTATAAAACCAGCTCAGTTTTCCTGTGTGTCATGGAGTTCAGGAGTTTCTGAGACCCCCAAATCCTTTTTAAAGCTATATCCATTTTTTGTGTCTCTTCAGAGACATCTTATTTCCTGGACAAGGTTCACCATTCAGAAATAAAACTGGGGGGTAAGGGCTCTTGTTTTCAGTAGCTCAAAAGCACTATAGTCTAACATCGAAATTTTGATGAACCTCTTCCTCATTTATTGATGGGCAAAAAAGAACAGCTAAATTGGGAACTTCTTTGAGTTTCCAAAACCAAAGCACACAAGGGCCTATTCTCTTTGCAGTAAGCATCTCTGCTGAAATGCTCAGAAAAGATGATTTTATGTTATGCAGATTGGAGATGGGTTTGGAGTTTTTTCAGTTAGCTAGGAGAGTTGATTATCGCTAATAATGTGACCTCTAATGTTTCATTGTAATCTTGTTTTAGGGAAATGTTTGAGCATTGAACATGTTTCCCACAGCAGTGAAACAATGCACCTTTCCCTGCCAAAGATCCCATTCACTTACATCCTCCTCAGTCCTGTAGCTGGAAGGTGAAGTTTGGAATTTTTCCAGTAGCCCAGCTGCCAATTTACCATCATTGATCATTATCAAGAGTCGTTTGACAGAGGTGTCTGATGTATAGCAAAGCATGTTCTTGGCTCTGTGAGATGTATTAGCTGTTTCAGGTCTTCAGGTCCTGCTTGTACTGGTCTGTTGAAGGCAGCAGTTCATAACTGACTGTAGTTTGCTGAGAGATAGCTCCTGTGATACAATTAAGTTGTAGTGCACTGATTAGTTGGGGTGTATGTGTGATGGGGGGGAGTTTGCTGGCACCCAGACTATAAACAGAATAACTAATCCCATTCCTTGGCACTCAGTAGAAGCTCAGCTATTGAATTCAATGAGAGGAGGCACATGCCCAGTGCTCTTTTGACTTGATATTCAACTCTGTGTCCCTAAAATGTTACACTATCTATTAAAAGCATTTTGAGATTGTGTGAATTACTTGGTATAACATCAGACAGTGGGGGGGGGGAAGAAAGAAACCAAAGTCTATCAGAAGCTCTTACTTCAGTTGAAAAGAAATCAGATTTTTGTCATGTGAAGATGCCTCGTATTTAGTACGTTAGAGTTTAACAGTGAGATTGCAAGATGTTGTCACATCATGACAATGCACAAGATGCTGTATGTGTTCTGGACACTGGGTAGAGTTAATTTCTACACCCAGAATTTCATCACTAGTGAGATTTTTGTGGGCTTGTGGGTTTTTTTGGTTGGTTGGTTGAGTGGATTTTTGTTTTGTTTTTGTTGTTGTTTTCTGTTTGTTTATTGTGGTGGTGTTGTTTGTTGTTGGGTTTTTTTCTGAGAGAACTAAGCACTTGGACTCAGCATCATGCTTTGCATCAATGCCTTGTTTGTGGCAGACCTAGTAAGCTAAGATCTAGAACCAGAAGGAATTTTAAAAATTCAATTGATTTGGGCATTTTATGATCCTTCTATTTTTATTTAGTGGTGGTGGTTTCAGTCTGAGGTTTTCAGTTCTGCGTTGTTAGGATTACATATGCCATACGAGTATTTGTTTAAAGATCGCTTTTGTTGGAGGTAAAATGCAAACTGGAAATCTTTTTGTTATTCTAAGGCTTTATAACAGCTTGTTTGTACAAAGTCTAAATTTGGAGCCAGATTCGACTTATTCTTTAAAACAATAATAGCCTCAGAACACTGCTAAGAAATGCTGGAGGACTGGTCAGTTTGGAGAAATCGGAACTGTTTGCCAGACTCAGCCTGCACACTGATGGAGTTTGGGCTAGAACTTACAGCTCTGCCTTGAGCTTTCTGAAGTAGCTGATGCTTTAGTCCTAGGTGCATAACAGCTTTCCTTATTGTTCATAGTTGTCCATACTTTTTTAACATTTTCATTATCTATTAATCATTGTTAACCCTTTATAAACCATTTATAAATGTACCCTGAATAAAAAAGTGTGACCATCCAGTTTTTTCCTCAAGTTTAATATTAAAGGCAAGTTCAAGGTCAAGATGGGCCCAGGGAGGCTTTTGGGAGCTGGTGTAGTTTATATTTTGGCCAGTCAGCTGAGGAACCACGTGGAACTAAAATTAGTAAAGTGTGTGCAGTGAAGAAAGTTCACACGGTGAAATACGCTGTGGGCAGTATTAGCGTTGATTTACCCAATCTGTTAATGGTGTGGTCTGTCTAGACCTTTGGAACATTCCTTAGCTCCTTATTTAATGTAGGAGGAATCATTTCTGAAATTAGCATATAAATTGTCCAGAGTCAGCAGCCCTTTAAAACAGTGTTCTACCCTTGTGTCATGGCACAATAACTATTGGTTGGTTATTTCAACAACAATAAATAAAAATTTCCCAAGCAGGCATTTTCTCATGAAGAAGCTGTCAACTTTAGATTGTGTGCTGAAAAAGTGCATAAACCTGAGAAAATTCATTAAGTTTAAAATGGGGAAATGGTCAGGATTTCATTTGGGAAAGAGATATTTATTTAGTCATGTTAATAAGGGGAAGTGTATTACGGTAGGGAAACATCTGGCAAGGTCTATACCTGTCGAAGGTTTATGTGTATGTAGTTGGAACGAGAGGCTTTTCTAACTTGGACATCAAATTTTTTTCTTTCCTTGGTCTTCCACATAACTTGTATACAAGCCATGCTGGATGATGCATTCATCATACACCCCAGCTAATCAGTGCACTACAACTTATATCACAGGAGCTATCTCTCAGCCCAACTGAGACTCGTATGAGAACTGCTGCTGGTACCAGAGCTGGTGGTTGCTACAGAAAGGAGGAGCAAGGAACCTGTCAGATGCAAATCCTCCTCCCTGGCTGTTGCTTTGTTAGCTCTTCTGAAGTCCTGTCCATAGTTCTTCCCACTTCAGTTGCCAAGAGTAACGTGCAATGACCTGTTCTTAGGTTATCATTTTCAAGGGAAGATAATATAACAAGCATTCAGCTTGGGAATTTGTGCAGGAACTGGGAACTTGCTTTATAGAAAGGATAGATGTTTACACCGAGACAGAAAATAAATGCCAGTACGGTGTGGTAGGTTTATTCAGCATGAATCTGAGATGACTATGCTGAGCAGTGAAGCCAATAAAATCCCTGTACCACAAAATCATGTGTTCTGAACATGCCATCTACTTTACAGAGAAACTATTCCAGGAATGTTGCTAAAGTGTTTTATATGTTTATTTGGTACTTACTTTTTGTCTCCCTTGCTTCAAAAGCCAGGTGCTTTAATCACAATGAAATCAATTGCCCAGGTCACAGAGAAAAAGAAATGGAAAATAATGCATTTACAGAAACTTCTAGAAATGATCTAAAATAATATTTTTAATATGTAACAGTTCTAAGTTTGAATATTTCCTTACTTCCCAAGGGTTAAATACTGAATTTGTTACTGAAAATGCCTTATTAAAAAACTTTTTCCATCCCAGAAAGATCTGGCTCATGGCCAGGAAAGCCTCCCCAAGGTGCTGGATCTCAAATCTGTCATGGTCCCAGTGTCCCTCCTGTATGTCACCCTAGTGTTCTGAAGAAGGCACGTGTTTCAGAGGAGTGGGGGAGAAAACATTTTGGTTTTCCTTATAAATAGTGAAGAACTGTTCAAGAAGGAAAAAAAAACCAACAACAAACCAACCAACCAAAAAAACCCAACCCCAAAGGCAGCTCCTTAAAACAAAATAAGTTGCTTTCCTGATGCTGGAATAGGGCATGAAGAGTAGTTTTGTAACTGCTTTATCCTACCTTCTGTTAGAGTAACTTTAAAAAAAAAAAGTACCCCCCTTTTTTTTTTTTTAATTTTACTTTTATAAAACAAAAATTTTTTTCAAGTTATTTTATATAGGGACAATCCTATGTATTCTGATTGCAACGTCATGTTTAAGCTTGTTTTAGTATGAGGATCTCCAAACAGTAGCCAGTTGTTGGGTTTTTGTTTGCTTTTTTTAACTTTATTTAAAAAAAAAAAAAAAAAAAAGGGAGCTCAGATGGCTAAACATAGGAATAGTGATAGGTGCAAAATTACGTGCAGTGAGCAGGGTTTGTGTTCTGTGCTAGTGCTCTGCCTGGCACCGGGAGGCTTTGGCTGGTGTCTCTGGGCCGTAAGCTCAACTCATAACAAAACCCACGGTAACAACGTGACAGGCAAACGGTATGGCTTGAAGTAGAACACAGGAGTCCTGCCTTTTATTTGTACATTCCAGTTGGGGTGAAATGGGCACACTCAGCCTCCCTGCTAGAGTGAGCGATAGCAGTTATTTTGTGACCCTGAGCTTAGCGACCAAAGACTTGCATTTATTCCACAAGCTTTGGAGAGTGTCTGATCCCAAGATAACTGCTCAAAAGTGTCAGAATGTCCTGGATGAACCAGTGCAGGCCAGCGTTCATGCAAACGTGAGGTGGGCTGTGGTGTTTTTGGCCAGGCACAGATTTGGAGAGGTGCTATGAGAAGTCTGAACACGCTCCTCTGCACACCTACCCCACCTCTGCCCTTACACCCCCGGGACCCAGTGCCCGCTTTGGGCTGGTGGCTGTGATTTTTCACACATACCTCTGAGGGACCAGACTTGAGATTAATTCACTAAATTCATGGCTCGAGTCAGAAACAATCCTGTGATGTGACAACTTGCTGTGTTCACCACAACTCGGACACAGTTATTCTTACAGTCTGTGTGTCATAAGACTCCCCCCCCCCAAAAAAAAAAAGGCTTTGGATTTTCTTATCTATGCTCCTCTCTGATATTTTGTGGCTTGTGGTAAATGATATAGGCTTGTTTTTATGGTTTTCTTTTAAAATATTTCTGCTTCAGTGGCACTTTATATGTTTGAAAGGTTTCCCCTCTCCCTTATTACTCAATTTAATTGGAATTATGGTGCCTATCAAAAAGTATTACTGCAAGGTGACCTGGAAATAATCATTTCCTTTCATCTCTACCAAACATTTGTAGATCGTTAAAATGTCACAAATAAAAAAGTCTTATTCACAAAGAAATGGCTTTATACGAGCACAGTAAAATATGAGATTTCATTATATACAAAAAGGCTATGTTTTGTATTCCTGGTTCACAGAGCAAACCTCCAACACGTGTGGAATGCATGGCAGGATGTAGGACCCTCTAAGGGCTGTATACAGATACGTGAAGAGGAAGAGGAGGGGGGAGGAAAAAAAAAAAAAGGCACTTGTAGGTCTGAGGAAACGACCCCTTTCAGTAACAAATGGAGCATGTGCTCTGGGTCTCCGGGAGGATTTGTGCCGGGATCTCGCTCCCCATGTGCGCGCATTCCTCCGACTCAGACAGGTGTTAAAGTGAAATGGTGCCCAGAGGACGCAGCACCCTCCTATGCTATCAGCAGCCTAACCACATGACGGATCCAAAAGCAGCCAAGCACAACTGCTGAGGGGTTTGCCAAGGGGGGTTAGATGCCAAATGCTGAGAGAGAGTATCCTTGCCAGCTTGGCACCTTTAGGCCATGTGGCTGCTGCTGGCATGGAGTTGTCATTGTAATGTGCTGGGGAGAACGGAACCAGAAACTGTCTTAATAGATCCTTGTGAATCGAGATCTCTCATTGTTGCAAATATTAAATATTAATTACCTTACAAATGTGTTTGAGAGGCTGTGTGTGGCTTTGGCATCAGTCCAGAGTTGCAGTGTCGAAATCGGAGGATTGCCTCCTGGCAGTTGAATTTATTCCCCCCACTCCCCCCCCAACCCTGCCCCCAGCATCACACTGGAAATAAGAGAGGAACTATGTGAAAACATTTGATGTCTGGGGAAAGAAGTTCATTGGCTTCTGAGATTTGGATCAGTCCCTGAGGTGGTGCCTTAGGAGTGGATTTAACCAATGCTGTAATCTTTTGGCACCTGTTGCTAGTTTTTGGCAGTGGCACAGGACAGCTTTGCTTGCACTGTGACTGGAGTAGCGAGCATATGTCTAATGCCCATCCCAGAAAGAACAACTTAGTACCCTTAATGCCTTTCCTATTGTTTTCCCTCCACTTTCTCTTCTCCTGTTCATCAAGCTGCTGTTAGTAGGCATCTCTACATGCAGACAAGCACCTATTAGCATCTTCAAAACAAACAAATAAGGTTAAAGCAAGAGGAGAACAGGAACTGAGTGTGTTCTGTGCTGTCAGATTCTAGCTGCTTTTTTGCATTTGCTTTTCGCATCTTTTTGTCTGGCCCTGAATCTTTAAGAAATGTGTTAAACAAAGGACTCCAGGCAAAAAGGTTCATGTGCTAGTGCCCGAGATGTAATCAGAAGGGGAGTATTTGGGTTTATAAATATATTAATTGAAATAACCATGTATCTTTGAGAAGAGACTTCAGTGGACCCATTAAAGGAAGTCTCTGCCTACATGTCTCTGTTCTGATCGTACATCTGTAAGTGGCTGCAGTCCAGCAAAGCTCTCAAGTGCATGCTTAACTCCCAGCACAGCTTGGCTACAGCAATGTTGCTAACTTTGGCATGTGAGCTTTTCTGCGTTTGGGGCATTCACATGCCTAGTGTGAAGCACGTGCTCGTGTGCCCTTCTGGATAACTAACTCTTTCTTGTGTCCTACAGGCCTGTAGCCAGGAGTATGAGTCCAGTTTCTACCTCAGTTTCCTGCTCCTGTAGAAGGTATTGATGACGATGTTAGGGTCACACATCATCTGAAGCTCTGAGGTTTTTACCCTTCGTTTGAACATCACCGAAACACAGGTACAAATTCCTGAACAATGTTATGAAGCCTGCCACTACTGTGTAAGCTAGCAGTCCAAGGGTTCCTAGGATCTCTTGAATATAGTCTAAAATCTGTTAATCAAGATGCATTGTTTGATTTCCTGTAGGTGTGTGTCTGTCTGTCGGCCACTGCAGTCACCAGAGCAATTCATTAGGCTCTGTTGGACAGACCCATTCTTACACGTTAAGTTAGTAGGTTTACTAGATATAATGAGAATGTCCATAAAGGCCTCCATTGTTTTAAATCACTATTTGAAATATGTTAGCAGTACTGTCCGTGCAGAATTTAGAGGTTTTTGTTGAAAATGACACCCAGTAACCCAGACAAAATGGTGGCAAAGGCAGAGAGCGTAGTGGGAAACAGTCACGCAAGGATCTCACCCTTAAAATCCACATTGCTGCGTGACAGTTGTATGTGTTTGTATTGATGGATAAATAGCCTGAGAGTTATGTGTGTTAAAAGTCAGCACTGTGCTGTCTTGTGAAAAGTGAGTCTTGAGAGCTGGGGTGATGAGATTTGAAGAGAAAGTCCTCGGGTCCTTATGGTGGTTCTTGAAATTACAACTCAGTTTTGTCATCTAGAAAGTCAAAAGATGATGTTAGGCTTCCTATCTACCTGCAGATTTCAAGGAAGATGACCATCAGTAAAAGTGTCTCAGCCCTTAAATGAAAAGTAAGGAGAATTCAATTAAATATAATCTAATTGCCACAACTCAGATCTCATCAAGTACCTCTGTCAACATACCTGGTTTAGGAAAAAAAAAAAAAAAAAGAGGAAGGGAAAAATTCCATCAGTAACAAACAACTCCACTCATAAGTAAAGTCCAAGCAAGCAAACTTAGTGAAATATTCCAGTGTGTGCAGTTCAGAGTCCACTCGGATATTTTTCCAGACAACCATCTGCATCAGAAAGTTGCTGGACAAATAACCCTGATTCTCTCCAGTAGCTTCTTGGTATGTCTGAGGTGGGATTCCGGAAGAGGAATAGCTGGCAAGTTGTTGTGTTTTGGTTTAGACCTTCACCAAAGCCTGTTTGTGTTATAGGAATCACAGTGCATCTCTGGTCTTTGGTACCTGTACTGTTTGGTTGGGGTTTTTTTAAGAAAGTTAATTTCTTGGAGTTCATAAAAAAATATCCAGATGGGGAAAAAAATTGTCTTGTTATGAGAAAGTTCATATCTACTGCATTGAAATTATTGAAAATGGCTTTCTGAATAGTCCAAAGAAGTCCACTTATGGGATAAGACCTACATTTCCTTAAAAAAAAAAAAAAAAAAAGGCAAGCTTGAAAAATACTTTAAAATATCTTTGTCCAGCTTTTTGCCCCTGGAGGAGGAAGTGAGAAATTTAGAAAGCAGCACATGTGACAGATGCTGCTCAAGATGCTTAACACATTACTTTAAGATGCTCTGTAACCATCGTGTTGTGAGTAATAAAAGAATGTGAATGGAAGAGGAAGAGTCCAGATTAACCACATCTGTAGCCTCACCGCTCTCTCATGATGTAAAGAGGTCAAAAAATTCCTGCCAGTTCCTGGAGTACCTAAATGTATCTCTGCAGTGCAAAGCAACATCAGATAAGGGAGCCCTCAGGTTACCTCCAAGTGAGCTGGCATGTCTGTAGTAGATTACCACCACACAGGGATACCAGCTTCGGTGCCAGAAACAGTAAAGCTCTGTTACTGCCATACATAGTTAATTAGCTCGGGTGTCACACCGAGCAAACACAGCTATATTGCTTCTGGTTCTGCAGCTAAGTTAATTGAGGCTGGCTTGGGGATCTTTGCCCCAATGTGCGACGCAGACATACCCAGGAATGCACTCCTATTGTTGACTGAATACTGTATTTTCTCATAAATGTGGCAGGAGTATAATTGCAGGGTGGAAAAAGAAGGCCAATATACATTCACTTCACTTTAGAAACTAAATTAAACCTTTGACTTAACTCACTTCTATACCAGCTCCCTGCAGGCATTTCTACAGGCTTCATTAGAGCCAACCTAGAGGCCATGGAAAAGGTCTTACAAAAGACTAGCCAGGAAGCCAGTCACAGCCCCAGATCCTGCTGCTACAGAATACAATCTGCCTCTTGGCACCTCGGGCGCGCAGCTGCCAGGCACTCTCCTTATGTGGTCACTGGTGTTGGCTCGGAGGCTGGAGCAGATAGATGAGGAGGGCTAAGGGGGAACACATTCATCACTGCCAGCAGTGAGCAGAGGCAGTGCCAAGTCACTATGTAACTAGGCACATGTGCCAATTTGCTCAGTAATTGGATTGCTATTTGAAAAATTGAAGCGGTGTCTAGAAAATTCTAACCTTTGCGTTTATGAAGTATGAAGTTTGCAGCTGAGAGGCTGAACAGGAAGAATGGAGGTGATCAAACGTAGGTGTTTAAGGAGAGCAAATGTAGGAAGTAATTCGATTACTGTCGAAAGTGTTACACCAGCCTCAGCCGCAGCCTTTCTGTACCAGGGAGACAAAGAGCAAGACATGGTGCGGTGGAAAGCTGTAACGTTATGGATGAGCTGTAACCCGTTGCTTACCAAGGAAAATTACTGTGGACTTGTCAGCTGAAAGTGTTTTGTATAAAGAAAATATATAATTAGAAGGAAAGGTTTGACATACTTGCTGTAATTACTTTTTTTTTTTCCCCCTAAAGAGAAGAAGCTGTTAATAGACATTATTGTGTCTTCCCAGTTTTTTCCTGAGCCTACGCATTGGTTGCTTCTCTCTACTCTATACGTTGCTCCCAAATATATTGGTGAAGAAATCCCGTGTGCTAATACAAAGCATAAATGATACTGAGTTATCCAGCTACGGAGAGAGTTTCTTATTCAGAAGTATGCCTCTGCCACAAGCCAAAGTCAAATTCAGACCTTGCTCTGATTTCAGTAGAAGCCAAATTCTATCCAAAAATATAGTTACCTAAATTGTCCTTCAGGTGTTTCATTATTCTTTGCTGCTGAGCTCACTGTCCACCTTTATTCAGCTGAAAACTTTGAGCATATGGATAATGATGGATTATAAGTTGTTCCTAAGACAAAATTTGTAGTTTAGAGTATATTTCAGTTGCTAGTAGACATATAAAAGTAGTGCCTGTGTTCTTCATCACTGTTAAGCGGAAACTCAAGCTGGAAGCTCTGTATTTAAAATAATAAAAAGTAAAAATCTATGGACTCAAACTGGGGAAGAACTATTTGGAACCTCTGTGAAATGTCTGATTATTTCTTGTGCACTCAGTCCTGGTAGAATGAGGTTAACACATGTCAGAGCAGAGGAACTTTTGGGTTACATTTCTGCCCCTAGATGGAGTATTCTGCACGCTGGTATTTTTATATATATATATTTTAGGAGAATGGAGCTGTGTTAGAAGCCTTGAAATGCCTCTTGTTCTGAATTCCCTTTACAGTGTATCAAGTGCTGCCCGTTGGGACTAGACTAACTGGGTCCCAGAGACCATTTAGAAGAGACAGATCAAAATAGCGTTTGTTTGTATAATTGATCAGATACTATAAAGACCACTGCAATTTCTGTGTCTCCTATTCATTGGCTAGTAATAGATATAGATGTAAAAAGGCAAGAAGCCTATACATTACAAAGTGTTGCTAATTACTACGAAACATCGGATATTTGGAGCTTGCAGTGCTGAACGTTTCTGTGATTTTCATGGTATTCCCTTCTCTTAGTATACTGTGAATACCATGGTAACCTTAACTGCTTGTAAAACATTTTAATAGTGACCACTGTAATATAGTGGTTGTGTGCAAACAGCACGCACCATTGCTTCGGAGGTGTTTGTAACACTTTGTTTTTGTCACAATCGGAGTAAAATGTTGCCAGATTTTAAGAACTGAATCCTAAAGTTGCCAAACAGGGAGCTGAAAGTGAGTTCTCCTCTTCTCCAGCTTCTGACTTTGATCATCTCTGGAGTTTCATTGATACATTCCTACCCAGCACTCACAAGCTTAGTGAACCATGGCTCCAGAAAGCAGAGGGTTGCTTGGGAAAAGCATTTGGCTACAGACG
This sequence comes from Megaceryle torquata, assembly GCA_024611175.1. Taxonomy (NCBI): domain Eukaryota; kingdom Metazoa; phylum Chordata; class Aves; order Coraciiformes; family Cerylidae; genus Megaceryle; species Megaceryle torquata. Next base: position 88,974 of record JANIJG010017092.1, read on the forward strand.
CCGTATTTGGAGGGGGGGGGCGGGTGTCAGATTAGAAGCCAGCTTTTGAAAAAACTAGATTGCTTTGTATGAGTGAGTGAGAATTCAGCTGTAGGCTCTTAGGTCAGATATGTTCACATGTGGGCTTCTGGTTTAGCCGGCTATAACAGGAGGGACCAGCTGCAAAGTTTGTCCCTGGACTGGGAGCTGAATTCCTGCAGAATCTGGGATTTTGGTTTGGACCTTTTTAGATATGATGTAAATGCCAACAGCTTCCTAACAACTGTTCTTCAAGCTCAGAGCAGAATATAGATCAGACCCTTGTGAGTTAGGGAATTGCACAAGAGATCCCTTCTCAGAACAGAAAGAAAAAGCCCAACAAAACCTAAACCATCTGACTAGAGTCCTGAGAAATGCTTTCCAGCTTTCAAAGAAAGAAAGGGTCTTAATTCAGATTTGCCGGAATCGTCTAATTAGTCCCTTTAATGCCATGCACCTTATAGTCTGTGCCACCGGATTCGTCCTATAAATGAGACGATGGGCTAATTCATCTTGGCAGCAGTAAACAGACCTTGTGATTGTCCTCCTTACAAACACCGGCCTGATTTTAGGAAAATGCTTTGACCAAGCCTGTGTCCCTGCCCCCCCCCCTCCCGGCTCCGCCACCATTGGCCCCATCCCTCCTACACTGCAGACCCCTCCCCTCCCACGCTATTGGCTCCGCCCCATATCTTGACCACGCCCCCCATTTTGGCTCCACCCCTCCCATTCTATTGGCTCCGCCTCCCTTGACTCCGCCCCCTCCCACTTGCTTGTTCCTTCATCTGGATTAGCTCTGAGAAGAGGGCCACTGCCGCTGTTTCAGTTAGCTTGCACTTGAACCACT
>JANIJG010017092.1:89938-103167 GCA_024611175.1 Megaceryle torquata
CTTCTTTTCTGGTGCTGCCTGTGCTTCTTGCCCTCCTTCCCCACCAACCCAACCCACCCCGTCTCACACACAGTGACATACCTCACACATTTGCCACTGCTAACAACAACCTGTCAACTCTTTCTTTGCACCGTGCTAGGCGCCCTTTGTTTCTGCAGCCCAGCAAGCCTTGCAGCTGTTGTCCGAGGCCTGCTCCGACAGCCTGTGATCAGTCAGCTGCAAAATCCTCCCTGAACAACTCGGTATTCACAGCTCTAATCGGGCCAGCGGACTGTTTCCTCCTCTCTCGCAGTAAATCTTTATCACTTGCGCTCTGCTCGTCAGTTAGTGGCGCCAGCTCTTTGGGCTGCTCTATCCCTTTCCCATACTCTGCTGGGCTGTGTGCTCTGAATGCTAACTCCAGCCTTGTTTAGACTCGCTGCTGCCTCAGTGCTGCAATCCACATGTTGGGAAGGTCCAAATTCCTGCTCCCTCCCAGTCTTTCAATGTGCGTCGAGTTTGTATCCCTCCAAAGGTGAAGATACTCAAAGGCTCCCTCCCGCCCTCTGCCTATTTCATACTTTATCCATATAAGTTAATTACGTGATTATCTTTCTGTTTCTCCCCAGCAGGCTGTTCTGCTTCTATTTAAGAGCTGTCTTTGGTAGGATGATGAGGGTGAGCTGCCCAGTCTAGGGAAGCTGGTGAAGGCAAGGGAAGCCCTGGGGAAACTGGCACAAACCTTCATTTGATCGCATGCCCAGGGCTATTCACCTTCCTCCTCATGGTCCCCCCATGGACGGAAACACATTTCCCTCCATCCTGTCCCTGACTTGATGCCATCTCAGTCTTTTAAAAGATTTACATCAAAGATGTTGAATTGTGAAGTGGATTTGTAGAAAAAAGGATCAAAGTTATCTTTCTTAATATCCTAGCTGAGTTAAGTCCACAGAGCTTTTAGGGTGAGGATTCTGTCAACGTGAAGTTGCTGAGCATTTACACTTGTGGAGCTGGAAGCACAACTTTATCTGTGCCTGTTGCCACTTACGATACGGTGTGAAGATTACGTCTGTCTCCTTTGGCAAAACGTTGTGGGTTTTATTTCCCTGTGTGATGTGTTTGGTCCTGGGACTGTAGATGGCAGAGCGTAATTAAAGCTCAGGTAAACAGCACATTTTGCAGAGACTTCACTACCTTTTAGGTAAAGCTTGCTGGAAGTTACTTTTAAAAACTAAATTATTCAGGATAATAAGGATTATTTCTTTTATAAGGAAACTGGGAAGCTTTGAACATTGGTCTGAGGACCAAAGGATTTTGGTCTTGTCCCTGAAGCTGAGACCATCTCTAGCACTGGAAAACTCATTTTGTTCTGTACCAGCTTCCCCCACCATTAAGTCTTTGTTTCAGCTGGTGTGCATGTAGGGGTGAAGATTAACCAAATCTAGATATACTCCTTCAAGAGTAAAACATGAACTGGCCTTAAAAATATGTTGTTGCTATTAGTTTTATGAGGCAGCTGTAAAATAGATGCTGCTTGGAAGATCTGGGTTCATTTCTGTTCAGGCTTTCTGTGCCTCAATTTCTCACCAGGATAGCATTTGCTTGGTCTAAGATAAGCTCACGTATATAAGACTCTTACACTTTTGCCATTGGCGATTAGCTTGAGCTTGGATGGGGATGCACAAAGTAAACCTCATGGCCACCACAGTTGGATGTGTAGAAGAACATTGCCTTCAGACCGTATTATGCACATGTCCAGTAACCTGTAGGTGATGTGGCACTGCTTATTCACTGAGCTCACAGTGTGAGCCTGATAGCCTTGGGAATATACCCACACCCCATGGATTTGCAGAGAGTCTGCAGTCCCTGCATTCTGGTCATCCTGGAAGTGCTTTACTGGTGTCCCCTTCACAAACAGGTCCCACACACGCATCCAGGTGGGATGTGTTTCATTGCTGTGTGAACAGACACCTTGTAGGATTGATTTGGGAAAACAGCTCAGTTTTTGCTGTATTTGGCGGAGAAATGCCCTTCTGTCTCAGTGTGTTCTTCAGTGAAATTGAGTGTGCATGAACAGGATTTGAATATTGGCCCTTTTTCTGTACGCTATCTACAAGGGCAGCAGTAGAAATATGGACTTGAATAGTACAGAGTGTTCCCCAAATAGGTTGATTGTACCATCTGTTGAAGGAAGCTTTGCTGTTGAAGGTGCTGTTATGATCAGAGTCAGTTTGGTAGAATGTAAGATAAAGAGGATGCAACAACATCTTGATAGACTTGGGCAAACTTCTTAAAGTTAACCCATTCTAGTTGTCTGATTTACTTTCTCTCATGGTACTGTTCTTGCTTTCTTCTTTCACGTTCTAGGGTTTTACCTGTCATTCTTTAGTGACTTTTTCCACTAGCTGTCTCCAAGGTCTTGATGGCTACTGTGGGACAAGTGTGGTGGCTGAGTTTCATACTTTGGTGCTCTTGGCACAAGTGATGAAAGGAGACCTCCTATGGAGTCAACCACCTATGCTTCCTCTGTACCTGTAAGTCTCAACTACTGTTTGAGCCTTGATGGGGTTGCTTTGCCTGCAGCTTTGACGACTGTATCTCTTGGAAGAAATCCTGGTGGTGTTCCCTGACCCCTACCAGCTAGGAGTGCAAAAGCAGAGTTTGGCTAATTCTTCTTCTATCAAATAATAAGCTACTGAGCATGGTTATTTTGTGATGTGCTTGTCTTCTATTTTATAGAACAGTGGTGCTTCACCATGCTTGGGGGGACTGGGGTGGGTAATCTAGCTGCCATCCTTTGCACAGGAACTGGAACTGTTCCTCAAGAACTTGATGTCCTTTAAAGACATCCTTGTACATCCTTATTTTTTTTTATTTTATATTTTAATTTTTGTGCATTTTTAGAAAACTCATGGTAGCTAGAATTCACACATAATCTGGTACAGTGGAAGAGAATATTTTGGCTTTGAATTACAAAGGAAGGTTCTAACAGACTTAATTGAAAGTGAACAGAATAAGGAGACTTTCTCAAAATTATTATTTTGTTTAAAAGGAAAACAACTAAACACAGCACAATATTTTGTCTCTCTTTACACATAAATGAGCAAGGCTGTGCGCAGCCCAGCATATATTTTCCTCAGTACATTGGTACCATCCACTTCTGCTCATCTACTGATGTTTGTACCTTGAAGTGAGGTTTTTCTGAGGGATGCAGCTGTTTCTTACCTTGATATGGTTGTAATTCTGTGGTGCTTGGTGATGTGGGCTTAGAATAATCAATTAGAAAAATGTCTTGAAGTTACGACATGAAATCTTTATCTGGTCTTTTCTTCAGAACTTTGCACCACAAGGGAAAACTTCTCACACCAAAGCATCCTATCTCAGCTCTCTTGTCTTAAAAAGGTTAAGTTCAATCTTTTCTTAATTTTTACTCAAACTGCAACGAAGACTTGACATTATTTTTCTATTTAGTTATGGCTAGAAGAGGACTCGTTCAGGGCTGTAGGATGAACAGGATGAGCAGAATTTGAGAACAGCTTATCTGTTTCCTATTCCGAATTGTAAGTGGACTTGACTGACTTTTCCTAATGCATCTAGATGCATATATTGGAGAAGGATATTTTATTGTTCTGATTTTTTATTTTTTTAAGGAGCAATGTCAACTTTTTTCCTAGATCCTCTCATACCTGTTTAAGAAAATCTTTGATGCCAGTATCTTCCTATTTGATTATTTTTCCTTGAGTTATTGATAATAGGCTTACACAGTAATTCCATTTTAAAATAGTCCTTTAGTCTAGGAATTTCCCTGTCTGATTTGCCTCAGATTTTCCAGAAGAATACTACCTTGGCATAAAGTTTGCACCTGTGAAAGTTCAAGGAAATCAGTTTAGCTTTTGCTACACGAGGAAGGGATTCTGCCAAAATTGAGTTTACGCTGAAAGACTGGTTTAAGCATGGATAGGTTAATTTCTTCATAATTATTAGATAATATTAATGTATAATCAGTCTCATAAAGAAAAAAATATGACTAAATGGATTTTATACTGGTTATACAAATGAATTTTTATTTATTCTTTGGCTACTTGGGGAAGAATGCTTACTACTAACCTATCGTGTTTAATTTTTGTGAGCCACTTTTTGTGTGCAAATTTCCTGTGCATCTTGAACAAAACCATGTAAAAGATGAACAAAGAATGAGGGGAAAAATTATAAATGGATCCATGCGACTGCCTTTTCTCCAGATTTCCTTCCCCCCCCACTTAAGAAGTTTGGAGGGAATGCAGGGCCATGCAGTGTTTGTTAAAGCTGATGGAATATCTTTCTCCCTCAGGGTATTTCTTTAATCAATGTTTCTTTATACCATTAGGTCATCTCCTCATTTATTTATTTATTTTCTGAAGAAGCCTTGTTTTGTATGTTTTCATGCATCCTAACATTTATTCTCAGAAGTATGGCCTGATCACTTCCTCTCTTTTTTTTCCCCCCTCAAAATTTCTGTCGTTTTATCTATTTTAAGTGCCAGAGCACAAAGATAACCCCATCATAGTTCTCTCATTTTCCCCCCAGCGGTTCCCCCCCTTCCCTCCTCTCCATGAAAAAATGAAAGGTTTCATGGTCTTACAGATTTTCTTTATGCTTATTTTGGCCTATTTGCAACCCAAATACATCATCATGCTATAAGACGGCTCTCTAAGGCTCTTGGATCAATTAAAGGTAGCCCTATTCATTGCCAGTACAAACCTTTGCCTATTAACTCTTTCAAAGGGCATTTGTCATCGCAAAAAGCTGTGAATGCCGTCTGGGTTCATTGATTAAAAAAAGGTATTGTTTTAAGGCTGCTGAATATCTTAATTAGTTGTAATCAGAGGGTAGCTTGTGTCTGTAAAGTGATACACTTACCTTTCACCTACTTGTTTCTTTACTGTGTTTTTAAAAGGAAAAAAAAAGAAATCTCAAATGCAATTCAAGCATACTGCTTTTAGGGTACAAGAGGAGCGCACTTGCTGATCAAACTATAATTTATGGTGTTATTTTGGAAAGCCAAATATTTAATGTGGTAACCCAGAATATGTCTCGTTGGCCTACGGTCAGCCAAGAGCGAGTAAGTGGAGCGGCGCTGCTTATTGCCAGCGATCATCCTCCTTTCTTCACTCAGAAACCAGCGTCTGTATTCTGAAAATGTAGAAATCCACCCCCCACCCCCCCAAATCTGCAAGCACTTGCACGTGTGCTTAGCTTGAGCACATGAATCGTCCATTAATATGGAGTATATACAGCACTGTGTGGCAGATCAAGGTAGAACAGGGTAACATTTTTAAGACCGGTAGTTATTTGCCACAATTGTTGTCTCAAATGACTTGAAGCTATTTGGGAATGTGTACCAAACCTTTGGCAAGTTGTTTCAGCTGGAAAAAAGTTTTTTCTGCTGTCCCCTGAATCAAAAAATTCTTTCAATAGTTAATAATACAAATCTGCTTTCTATTTTAAGAGACCCTTTTGAAAATGAGCATCAACGCTTTTCCTTGGGCTTCATGAAAGGTTTTGTTTGTGCTTGTTGCTTTCTTGGATTATTTTCCTGAGAAAACAGCATTATTTATATTTCCCCTAAAATATTGCACTCAAATGATTATTTATGTGCCTCTAACAGAGGCATTTGGGGTGTAGACAGAAACCTTCCAGTCACATGTCTCGAATGTGCAGCATCATCTGACCCTCATCCTCTAAAGATGAATTTCCAGAGAAGGTGGTTTGGGGATATATGATGTTCTTTCCATATTTGTGAAATTATCTTCTTAGAGGGAGGAAAAAGCACTTGATAAAAACCTCTTACACTAAGTCTCAGCTGGAAACATGTGCTTTTGTGCTTGAATAAGATGCTGGATACAGTGATAATAGTAAATGGCATTTAATTTGTTTCATTATGGGAAGGTGAGGGGACACAGTTAGTGTCTTAGAGAGAGTCTCCCTTATCTGGGACAACAAATAATGAGAAAATACCTAACACACTAACCCTGTATATCAAATTGCTGGTGCAGTTTGGCCATGACTGGGAAACACCAGTGTGAATGAGTCCCTGTCACTCACACTCTACTTGTGGTTTGCTTGATGAGTTTTATTACCAGAAATCCATGCGTGCACATGCACGGATTCTCAAGGTCATATGGTGGAGTCATGTAAATGCAAGTGGTACCGTATTCAGGCTCTGATTTGGCAGTGAATAAGTGTGCTAGACAATGTATGGCTTGAAGTTAGAATATGGTTATGATTTACCTATTTTTTTCAGAAGCCAGAATGATACATGTGCTTCCCTCAGAGGACCATTTTATTATACATGCTTAGATACTGCACGCAAGTACTTTTTGTGAGTCCTTTATCTCTTCTCTAAATTACTTTTTCTGTTACTTTTGCAAAAATGCTTCAAAAAAACGTAGTTTTGTCTTCGATTGACTCTGTAGATAGGAGCCTATTAACATCTCTAGTTCATAGTCTGATAAAGATTAAAATCTCAATTCACATAAACTCAAAAATTTAAGCACATATTGTAACGTACCCGTGATTTTGGCATAAACTGTTCTGAAAAGTTTCTGTGGGATGCTGTGAGAGGCAAAAATAGAACACGCATTTGAGTTGCAGACAGTACCTCAGCCACAGTATTCTGCACTGCAGTGTGTGGACATAAGAATTTTTCTTTTTAGACTTGATTAAAAAAATGTGATGCATGGCATGGTCATACAGGAGAGATTTATTTATGTAGCTGGTTATTTAATTCAGTGGTTTGTATACAATGGTATTGAAGCTCATTCTGGTGTGGAGATCAATGCAGTTTTAACCTTTGTAGATATTCACAAAAGCGTGTAGTGTCTTTTCTTTGGTCAGGTACCTTAGAAATAAATTTGGAGAAATAAATACACGCATTTCCACTGTAGCTGTGATGTCCATATGCATTTATATATAATGGTATTGTGTGTCTAGCTCTATATAGCATTTTTAGGTGTCTGTACAAGTAGGAGATTTATGAAGTGTGACTCATTTTTCCTTCTCCACACTGTTCCAGTGGAAGAGCTCAGACTGCGATGAGAAAAACTAGTACACGTTATTAAGAATTCCGATAAAGTAGGCTGAATAAATTTGTTTTCTTTGTGAGCCTTAATCCTGTGTTGTATTGGCTTCTTGGACATGGCTAATTTATTTGGAATTCCATTCTGTTCCCGACAGCATTCCTGATTAGCAGTTTGATCACCCGGAGCAAAGTTACATACCGGCTTTCAACTCTTGTAATCTAGCAGTGTAATTTTTTCAAATGGACTCTTTTCTTTCCTTCTTTGCCCCAGCTCCACTTCTTTTTGTGTGCAAAGAGACTTTAAAAATAAGCAAGATAACCTGCTACTAGAATGAAAAAGTTGTTCAAAACACAATGTAGTTTGCTGAATGCCTGACTCTGGTCTGGCCACAAAGTCTCTGATGCAAAGTTCAGACTGGAACGTGGAAACTTCCAAAATCATAGACTGTTGGATCAGCCTGTGTTTATTCCAAATCTGGTGTTTTGTGGTTATTGAACATGAGACTTAAGAAAGCAAATGATCAAGGAGACAAAGCCAAAGCCTAAACCATGCAATCCCACATCATTTTTGTTTTTTAAATTTAGTATGATGATGGTTGGTCTGATAATTCATTATTACTCACATGGCTTTAAATAAACCTAAGAAATTTATTCTAGTTACACATGTATTTAATAAGGACCTTGCTGAACGCAATCACATTTTTGATCATCTACCTTCAAAATTTCCAAAGCCCTGTTAATTTTCAAGTAAACCTCTTATAAGAAATATTTCAAATATACCTTTCAGGTAACGTAATTTCATTTTTGAATAGAAAAACAAGGTTCGTAGCTGAGTCAGTGCAGCATGTGAAATGTTTACCTTCCATCACTTCTAAAGGATAATGTTCTTTTCAATGGTTGTGTTTAATGGGCAGTGTGATATCATCTTAAAGTTCTTTCCATAGTCCGTAGTTTGCCAAAGCACATTTTGCCTACGATAAGTTTTAGAAACTTTACCCTTTAACTTTTGAGTAGTTAAGTTTGTCACATGCTGGACCTTGTATGGAAATTGCAGTTGCTTCATTGTTCACTTCTATCAATGCTGGCTTGTGCTCTCAAAACAAATGACGACTAAGAAACAAATTTAATTGTAAACCAGAGGCAGATTTTTATCTGATCTCTTTTTGATAGAGCATGGGAGGAGCATCATCTGAGTGAAACCAGAGGAAATGTAGCATGTAGTAGTCTCCTGTAAGTGCTTGATCTGCTGGAGATGTGTAGTTACATATGAAAGAGAACTGGGTTTTCCATCCTGTGACAATTCTTAAGGTCCCCATCTGGTTTTGTGCACCGTGAGAAGGAATCAAGGTTTTTAAGTCATGAGAGACTTGGGAATAGCCCAAAGATAGGTGGCTGCAGCACTCATCAAGACTCAAACAGTGGTTTTACGCATGAGTGCCTCGACTGTATAATGTTTTGAAGAGCTGGATCTGTCTTTCTGTTTTGTTCTAATCTTGAATTTTATGGATCTGAAAAGCAGCTCTTTACAAATATTTTTTCAAATCTGGAGCATGTTTTGACAGATTTCTGGTTTTGAAAAACTGGCATTTCAGCTGAAAGACTGTTTTGTCAAAAATAATCATAATAAAATTGACTACTAGATTTATGTGAATTCTATGAATACAGGGGAAAAAATACCCAAACAAACCACAACACACTGATGAAAGGAGAGCACTAAGAAAGGATGGTTTAGGGCTAGATCCATTATTTCTGATTGAACTTCTTAATTTCCCCAGCAAAAATCCAGAGATTCTTTCCAAACAAAAAATTACGCATTGTATGAGGACTTAACAACTTGTGTAGCATCTCTGAGCAGTGAAGAGGGAAGTGAACATATTTTCTTGATCACAAGCTGTTCTGAACTTTGTAACGTAAGTTCTACGTATTTACACTAAGCTTTTTACTTTTGAGTGACTAAATAATTTTTACTCTTATATTTGTTCACCACTAGGTGGATGCTTTAGATGTTACTAATCTTTTAAGTAATTGATGTGATTAAACATCATATATGTGGCATATATGTGCTCTATTCTGCTACTTTAGATCATGTTCTGGTCACGATCATAGTAAGAAATTCCTATAAATGAAAGGGAAGTAAATTGTCTACTGCTGAGCATTATAGCAGTATATGGAGGTGATCCCTCTAACTCCTAAGGTCTTAACAAGCTTTTTATAACAACAGATCTCCTCAGATAATCACTTTTAAGACATTTATAACTTTTTGTCTCATTTATTCCTCGTTATTTTCCCTCTTTTTGTTTTTAAATCTCACTTCTGACTATGAGGCCTTTGGGGATGAGCTGGAGTTCTACAAACACTTCTAATTTTAGGAGCACTGAAGCTACTAAAAGAAGAAATATATAATAAATCAAGTATCTTCTTTCTGTCCTTGTTGTTCTTGATCATGGAAATGGGCATATTGAACTGACTGTAGTGGGAGGGGTATGTCTGCTGGGGATTTTCCAGTAGAAAACCAGTGGGACCAGTGTTTGCTTTCCTTTGACTCAATGCAATAGTGAATGATCTTGATTTGTGCATATTATCAAGAGTTATTTGAAGCAGGAATTGACTTTGAATGTCAGGTTTTGTCCTCCAAACGTATTTATACCTTGATCTGGCTCTTTTTAAGTGATCTTTTGTTTTTAGTGCAATGTAGAATGCTTGTTCAGGAGATTTCACGTATGTAAACTGTAGCAAGGTGCCTTTTTGACTCTGATAACTATAGAAGACACGTGATTCTGAGAGATAAGTGCTAGTCTTGAAGTTTTCTTTTATTCTTCTCATGAACTGGGAAATTCTTGTTAGCCATGCCGACACCTGCAACTTTTTGCTGTGCTCTTTTGTAGATATCCTGACTTTTGAATGTGAGGTAAATACAGTAAGTCAAACACCCTATTTTGTAATTCTAATTTATTTATGCTTTGGGATATATTTCAAACTAATGGTAACAGTGAATGTTTTGTGATTATTGTTGTATTGTCTGCTTTGTTGCTTGTAAATTCATTTGTTATTTTAAACTTTTAGGAATGTGGTGATATTTTAGGAGATAGACTGCTTTATAGTTGGAATGGGAAAGTTAGATGTGAAATCTATTGCCTTACATTTTAAAGGTCAACAAGAATGTGGTGGTTTGCTTTGGGGTTTTTTTTCTCCTCTTTTTTTTTTTTTTTTTTTTTTTTTGCTAAACTACCCTTCACTGGGCACTGATTACTAGGACAATATAGTTATGTGGTAATTTAAAAGTAGAATATGGTATTTGCCTTGGAAATAGTTTCACTGTAGAGGATTCTAATAAATATTTATATCAGAATAGGGTAAAAATGTTGGTTATGTGATGAAAACACATGTTAATAATAAAATATCACCCATCAGGAATACTTTTCTATCATGCCTTTGTTCTCTAGAGAGATGATTAGTTGAAAACTGATTTTAACAAAATAAACTCTGAAGAGAGGGGATGCTTTTACGTGTGACACAGCAAACGTTCTTCAAAAAGGCAAATCATTAAAGATGGTGCCAGGCATTAGGAACATCTGCTGTGTGAAAAAGCGTATTTGAGGAAATCTAAATAATCATCATCAATATACAGGCTTGATGTAGTGCTTTTCCTCACTCAGTCTCAAAATACTTTAGAAATGGGAAGAACAGCTATCCATATTGAACTGCTTTTTCCTCTGGCACGTGGATTCGCCTTCCCTGCACTGCGCTATTAATTTTATGTGGGAGGAAATCTGTCCTAAGAAGTGAAATCTAAGCAGGAAAGCACTATCCTTCCATCTCCAACAACTGAAAGGCAGTATTCCTTTGTGTGAATAAATGTAGTACCTACAAAGAGTGCCAAGCCAACAGCCGTGGCATGTGGAACCATAGAACTGCCATTGACAGGGCAGCCGCCGTGGAAGCTTATCCGGCTTTAGGTCAGCCTGGCCCAAGCAGAGCCCAGTGCCAGGCAACAGGGTTGTGTGGTTTCTGTTCCGGCTTTGACACCTCTCAATGAATGCTGGAGACAGCATAGCTGAGAACCACTTGTGAGCCCGGGGAGGAGGCACCTGTTCACTTGGCACTGGAACGAACCACCAATTCGTTCCTCATGTGCCCTTAAAATAACCATTGGGCTTCTCACCACTGACAGATTGAATTGGAGCTGGTGGCCAAGGCATAGGATGTGCTGTATTACATGACAGTCCTGTTAGCTAATATTGAAATTGAGACAATCCTGCTGATGGTTTTCAGCAATCCTGTATGGACAGCAAGATTGCACCAGGGTGAAGGAGGGTAGTTGTCACAGGATAGCTTTTCAGGTATAGCGATTGCATCCATCCCGAGGAGACGGGTACACACACTTGTGCTTTTCTGAAAAAAGGCAGATCTCACTGCCTCAACCAATAAATTACTTTACAGCTACAAAATGAGCCAGTTGCCCAAGTGAGTATGTAATGGAGAGTCCCTGGCTCCCTTACAGTGGCTGTATTGTAGCAGATAGAGCCACTGAGCAATTCGTCAGACTGTTTTTTCCAGCTTAAATCCCTTTCAGATGACACGAAGATTTCCTTTCTTCTCATCTGTGTGGATGTAGGTCTCTTAAAAAAACAGGTTACAGAAACAGCTGTCAGGAAGGGCATAGCTGATCTTGCTTTAGGACGAGCTGATAGACCTTTCACCTTTTTGGGTCCCTTTCATCCTTTTCCCTGTAACTGGAGGTGGCCCTAGTAACAAATATATGTACATACATTTGTTCTCTCTAGCCTGCTGCATATTTTCAGCAAAATCTTTGCTAGTTGAAAGGAGTAGTCCCTTTAAACTCAGCATCTTTTGAAGTCTGTAGGTATAAAAAGAGAGTCATTGTTTGATGCACCTTCAGAAAGATTCCTTCTTAATCCTGACTGTGCATACTCATCCCTTGGTTGAGCCTTCCTGTGCAGAGGAATTCGAGTTGATTCACATTCCTTCATAAATGCACACAGGTTAATACATCAGACTTTCTTTCCTTTTAATCAATCTGCTCAGTTCTGACACTTTCCAGCTCCATTAAAAAAATCCCCATGGTTGTTAAGAGCACCCATTAGTGCAAACTCCTGAAACCCCTTAATGTATTTGCATTGTGGTGGCACTTACCTGTTTCCAAAGCCTTCTGATGCACAGTCAGTAAAAGGGAACAGACTACTTTTTAAATTGTCATGTAAATGTATCGTGTTGTCCTTGTAGAAAGCAATGTGCTCACTCTCATGAAGTTATCCCAACTGGGACAAATTTGACCAGAAAGTGGTACTGTAAGAGAACACTGACAATGTTTTGCTGTGCCATTTGGTTTAATGCAGAGTGTTGAAAACCAGGGAAGCATTCCTGACACTGTGCTATTGCTCGGACCTTGTACAAGTCATTTCACTTACTGTTGATCCTTCGTGGTTTCTCCTTCACAACTCCACTTGTCTAGGTCCAGGTAAGCTATTACTTAAACATATATACAAGTCCCTTGTTTTCTTCCTGAACTGGGTCCTAGAGTTTGTACTTGGTTTAAAGGGGACTTGGCATCAACCAGGACCTCAAGGTATTACTGTACTTATTCCCTGATTTTAAAGAAAAAGAATGTAAAATGCTTTAGGTCTCTGAATCAGGCTTTAATTTCTTTTTAGATGGAAAGTGCCCTTTTTGGGGAAAGGAGCTTGCTAGTCGAGAAAGTTCAAAAAGATCTTAGCAGTTCCAGTAATTACTCATTTCATCAATCCATCTATATTTAAAGGGAGCTAAACCAGGTTCTTTCCTGTAATGTCTAATTCATATAATGCTGCTTTACGTTTGAAGAGCCAAATGAGGAAATACAATACATGCTTACAGGAGTTTCTTTCCCTTTTAGTTCATATACTCAGAGACTTGCTTTAACAAGAGCCCTCCTTTCTATGAAACCTGTTTAACATATTTAACTAAACAAACTATCTCCTAAAGAAAGTGGGAGCATTTTCTGTGTGTGCCTTGCTCTAGCATTGGCTCTTGAGGACATTTCTGTATTTGTCGATGTACTAAATGAGCGATGCATTTTGGACAGCTTCTGTGTTCTGATTTGTTTTGTTGTGCTTTTTTTTTCTCCCCCCCCCCCCTCACCCCCCCCCACCACCACCTCTTTCTTCTCTTCATCCATCAAAAGAACTTACTA
>JANIJG010017092.1:103267-120930 GCA_024611175.1 Megaceryle torquata
GTGTCTTTTTTGTTTGTGTTTTGTTTTTTGTTGTTTTTTTTCTCTCCCCCCCCACCCCCCCCCCCCCCCCTTCCCCTTTTAATTTGTCTATGGAAAAAAAAAAGCTCCTCCAGTGTTGTTTCCTGCAAAGACCATTCTTAAGAGCTCGTTGGACAGCGCAGGGCTCTTGAAGTGATAGCTAATTGGTGAAAGAAAGGCCCTGATTGTCTTGAGGGAGCTGGAAAGTGCTGCGTGTGCTGCTGAAAGGGACTAGGGAGAAGGTGCCTGGTTTCGCTGAGCAGCTGCTGCTGGAGATGTTTGGAGATTACATCAGCATTGGAAAAAAGGGGCAAAAAAAAAAAAGTCCAACTTCAGAGACGGAGTTTATGGAGGTTTTTTTCCCCCTTCCAAAGGTCTTCTGACAATACTGTCATTGTCAATATAAGAGTTGTTAATTCTTTATGAATAGCACATGGGGCCTCTTGACTAAATAGTACGTTACATGTCCCAAATCTGTCAGCTGGACTCTTCTCTCACATGCTAGTGAGATCACTTTGATTGGAATGTTACAGGAATTGCTGGGCTGGCCATGCAGAACTGAATGCTGCATTATATAATTAGATCTCCCAGAGTTGTTTTGGTTTTTTTTTCACATTACCTCATTATTCTAGTTTAAATATGGAATCAGTCCTTTTGATGATTTTACTGGTTGTAATTATATTAATACGATTCATTTTGTGGTCCTGTCTTAGTGCTTATATAGATTATAAACTGTCCCGAAGGTTTCCTGACACAAGAAAAGAGAACTAAGACTTCAAAAGGCTTGTCTGGATTTGAATTGACAATGGGGAGAACTGAATAAGGTAAATGGAGCTAGAGCAGATTTTACCTTGGGATCTGATGAGAGAGAAATGACCTGTTGAGACTGCAACCGAGTGAAGATTCTTCAGAAAGCCTCATGCTGACAGAGGGAGGGGAAAAATGACAACTGATTAGGTCCAATGGCTTCCTATCAAACTTAGGTATGAATTTATTGTTGGGAATAGACTTGTGGACTTTTGCCAATGAAATGATCTGGACGAGCTGGAAGAAATCTTCTTACTGGGCAGTCTACGACTGCCACTGGGCCAGTCTTGATACATGAAATGTGATGGCGTGCTGCCTGCTGCCGAACTGACGCTCTGTGTGTGAAGATGTCAGCTGCACCGCCTGGCTGGGTGCACCGACTGACGGTGCCTGAATGAAGCTGAAGATTACTGGCCAAGCTCCATATCCACGTGCTGTGCTGTGGACTTGAGAGTATGGATTTTTACCTGATAGGCTGATTTGTTACCAAATTCTTTGTGGTTCTTTCCGACCAGTTAGCTCTGAAACTGGCTGAATGTTTTTAACTGCCTATGACCTGCTGAATATTCACATTTCTTAGAAAATGATGTATCTGAGTACCAGAGTGAGCTGGATGCCACTGAAATAGTGTGTTCCATGAAAAACAGATCTGTGCAACGGAGGTTGTCTGATGGACTTTAGCTGTGCTCCAGCAGCAGCAAGGGATGGGAGGCACATGACAGCATGGTGTGCAGTGAGTTTTGACTCCAAAGCCCTACAAGGTACCTTCATTTCTAGCCATTAATAGGGAGCTTATCAGGACACTGAAGGATTTGAGTACTTGCCCAAGGCCACAGTGATTTAGTATTTTTTGGTTAACTCGTCTTGTAAGATGAAGTGATTTGTTCCAAGTGAACTGTCTGCTTTCAAATGGTTGTTAGACTAAGTCAGACACCCCAAAATCTTACTGCATATACAACTCAGTTTAACATCTGCTATTAAGAACTGAATTTTCCTACAGTAAAAGTAGGAAAATTGTATTGCCTTGCCTGAGAAATGCAGGGTCCTTGGCCCAGTCACATTTAAAAAAAAAAAAAAGTGTCCTTTTTGGTTCAGTAATTTTCTATGTCATGTAAAAGTGAAGGTTGCCACTTCATAAACTGGCTTCTGTATCTCTTGGTAGCTCACATGTTGGTATCAGAGTTCAGCCTGAGCAAAAACCTACATCATTCTCATAAAGAGTTTCTGGCCCATTTGTGACTCACAGACTCCTCTCATTAGTAACTGTTAATCAGCCCTTATCACTTTGTCTTTTGAAGCCTCCTAAAACTCAGCCGTGAGAGCTGGTATATGTTTATGCTGTGGAACAGGGTAAATGTCAGGTCAATTGATTTCAGCCTCAGATTTTATTTATGGTGAATGACCAATCTACAAAACAGCCTGCAATGCCTGAAGATGCATGTCGTTGACTTGAAATCTAGCCAGATGATGATAAATTAAATGTAGATGTAACTAACTCCCTTGTCCATTGCTGTGGGTTCTTAATATTAATGATCATTCTGTCCTTTTTTTAGTTTCCCAACACAGGCAGACCACAAAGGGAAAGTGAAATGTTGTCTACTTGATGTGCAGACATACCTTTGATAATAAGTAACTGGAAAAATAGGCACAGTGATCCATTTTTCTTCTTTCAGTTAATCATCGCTATACTTAGCTGTTGTATGCAAACCAAAGTTTGTAGATAGATTGATAGTTCCTTTAAGAAACAAATCTTCTAATTCTTTATTTCAATTAAATTGAAATTGGTTTTGACATTGTCATATATTAATTGTTAAAAAAGTTAATGTAATGAAAAATGCTACAGGTGTAGTTGTGGGTTAATGCCTTAAACATTTGGTGATATATGGAACTGACACTGGTATGGAATTCACAGCTTTGATTCCTTTATCCCTGCAGAGCAGCATCTTAAGTTTTCCATGTAAACCAGGGATCATGGTCTTACTATGGGCCCTAATTTCACACAGGCAAATTTTCATTGCCCTCGGTGGCACGGTCAGCAGGGAGTCATCAGACCTTTGACATGCCTGAGATGTCATAACATTTCCCCTTACTGATGATGGGGAAAGAGAAGGCTGGTACTGGGTGAACTTGCTGACTGGGAGAGCTGATGAATAGTAGGTATCTCCCTGTCACAAAATGTGTCACTGGCCAGGTATGGGGAACAGTTTGTCAGTGGACTGGTTCTGTTGGTGTTCGTCTATTTAAATCATTTGATTTGGACCTTAGGTGAGTTATGGGAATATCACTCTGATTATAAGAATGATCTGGTCAATGTTTAGTATGATATTGCTCTGCATCCTGTAAAACTGGTTGGAACCCTAAGGAGTTTATTGGTACATTGAAATTTTGAGGCCCATTTAATTAAACAATAATAAAAAAATACACATTTTGACTAAAGAATTCATTTCATGGCTTTTTGAAAAGCCATTTTTGAGTTCCACAATTGATACTTCATTTGTTTGGGTTTTTTTTCCTCAAAATCTTTCTGGGGCGTAAAATCTCAATTGATTGTAAATATCCTGTCTTCTGCAAATGTAATTTCTGCCCGACATCCTGTAACATGCAAAAATCTGGCATTATGGACTGCATTATGGTATGGAGAACTAATTACAGATAAGCTCATGGTCTGATGAGCACATAATTATATTTATTGATGAAAATAATTCTACAATTTTATTTTGCGGTGCCATTACGATGGCATCCACTTAAACAATTACTGTCAAACGATGTAAACCAAACTGCAGAAGGACACCCTTAACTGGATCTGGCGATGCAACAGGTGGTCTAATTACTTTAGGTGGGTCTACTACAGCAGACCTCAGAGTGGAGAAGCTGAAGACACAAGTAGGGCTACAATTATGTTGACTCTTGCAGAAGGAACCCGAGCAGCTGGGGGCCCAGTGGCTTGTCCACCAACGGTTTACAATGAACTGCCACATCATAAACTGAGGCTCGGGGGAAATCTTGTAACTGGCACCGCTACTCGTGTTCGTATTCCATGGCACAGCCCTAGGGAATGGGAATGTATTGTTAGGCTCTCGCTATCAGGATTCATGTTGGCATCAAATTGTTGGACAATTAAATGTCTTGTCTTGATTGTGTTAGCAGGAACCGAGAGCTAGTCCATGAAATGCATTTGGTTTATCAGAGAATGGTAAGGGTTGGAAGGGACCTCTGGGGATCATCTAGTCCAACCCCCAAGACAAATCAGGTTCACTTATGAAGCATTAGTTTCTAGATTCTGTTCTTCACACTTGCCTGTGCAATAGATGCAGAGCTTCCAGCACTGAAGTGCAATTTCTCTGAGGGGATGTAGGGGAAAAAAAAAATAAAAAAGGGAAATGTATGTAGAATAGACTCATCCATAGTGTTTAGCTACCACCCACAAACCCCTAAATTTCAGTTTTGAAAGTTAGCCTTATATCTCTAGACTGTGTATCAATGATACATCTAAATCCCATTTTTGGAAAGGTCCAGGTGAGTTTGGAGCCTGTGTCCTCTATTTAAAGCAATGCTTGCATTTAGGACTGGCCTATGTGACTGAAGAGACCAGTTTCCTGACTGCCTCCCCTCTGAGAACTGAGAGCCTTCAAACTCTTCATCAGAGTTTCTAAGGGATACGTGTAAGATGGAGAATATCTGTTCTTTCAAGAATAAATTGGTCTTTGCCACTAGGTTATGAAAAACCCCAAATAGTTACTGCTGCTGTATTCTGGGAATTATTATCAAATAATAAAATCTAGAAATAGACATTTCTCCTCCCTAGTCTTGTATTAAGACAAATTCATGGAAGAAGGATTCATTGAGGGCTATTAAACACAGGATATTCTTGTGCTATGTAGTGTTGAAAGCTGAAGAGGATATTAAAGGAGAATGGCTACATGCTTGTCCTATTAGTCCCTTCAACATCCACTGTCCATCACAATGGGAAACCGTAGAGAGTTAGCTGATTCTGCAGAGTTCTCCACTGGTACAGGACATGCTCTCTTTGCATCTGCAAAATAGGGATCTGTCCGTTATATTACTTTGAATTGGTGAATGGGGTGAACATTTTCAGAAGGTTGGAAGAACTGGCTTCTGCTGCCTTTACACTCAACAGCGCAGTGTCGTGCTGAAAGCGTGAAGAGAAAGATGGCAGTGGGAGTGATGATCTACCTGAAGACATGTGACTTTAAATTAGCTCTTTCGATACCGATCCCAGAGCAGGTACTTCCAGTAGCATACCTCTGTGGCTCTGGTAGTTGATGAGATACCTGATTTTACATCTGTACTCACTGGTTCTTTCTTTACACATGCTTTCTTTGGCATGCATCTCAGACCGAGTATAGCAACTTCCAGAGTTTTAGTCCCTGCAAAATGTCTCCCAGCACACCTACATTTAAAAGGGCGCAGGATCCAGTTAGCTAATTTGTTCCTAGGCAGTTAAACTACTTTACATGAGCTCCAGACCATGGAGTAGACTTAACATACTATTTTAAGAATATATGAACAGTCTTGTGTAGGGGGATCTACCTGTCTCTGTCTTAGAGCGATAATCTAATTGGAGGTCGTCCTTTGTGTAACCCTGTTAACATTTTAAACTGGTCTGTGAAACCCTGTGGCCCTAGTACTATGGAATGTAGTTAGGAAAAACAGTGTTTTCTCAAATATTTCAGACGTGGAATATTTATTTTGTAGCCAGAGAAACTTGTTTTGTTGCCAGGCAACTGACCATGAGTAGGATCTGCTGCCAACTGTACTAGAAAAAAAAAGGGGGGGGGGGAATCTACTTTCCTCTCTTCAGGCTGCATGTAAGCAGTGAATAGAAATTTTTAGAATAAAATATATCTGATAGGATTCTTTATTGGTAGCCTTAGGTCAGTTAGGTCTTTTCCCTTCACCTTCCTCTGAGTCGTATATAATTGACAGAAGAAGCCACTAGTGAAAGTGGTGCAGGAAATCCAGTCACTTTCAAAAGCCTTCCAGTTTGAAGTCTGCTTCATCAGAGCTCTAGATAAGGGAGTTTGGTCATTCACTCCTTGCTGGACTCCTGGTCCAAAAGCAGGCAGAGACCTTAAATACAACTTGAAATTCTGCTCAGATTATTTTGACTTGATACGCTAATAGGGTTAAGAAACTACAAAGAGGTGCAAGACAGAGCTGTGAAATTCGAGGGTTTAGGAGAACTCTCAGTGCTATTTTGGCACTTTGCATGGGATATGTAGGTGCTGCTTCTCATAGCATGAAACTTCTGGGGTTTCTTAAAGATGTCCAGGGAAGCACCTGTTTATCTGTGTTTCCAGTGTGTATTTATCTGTTCTTTGTTTTGTGTTTCGTTCAGTTCCATGCTTCACTGCCTACTTTGGAGATGTTGCTTGGGTTTCTCCCAGGAGAGGTCAGATGTCAAATTCTTTATGTTTTCATGCACAAAAGGAGCTTGCCCAGGATGCTGCTGTTCAGCCTCCTAAAGCTTCCTCTCCAACCTTGGCTCTTCTTTCCATTTTGTTCTCCTACTTCAGAATAATGCCTGTCAGTTGACCTCATTTAGCAGTCAAGGCTCCACATGGTGGCATCACCTGTTCTGCAGCTTGATCTTCAACTGCTGGTGGAGATTGTGCACACATGTTAGATTGGTTAGCTGCTGTGGCCACAGAAGATTTTGAAACTACAATGTTACGTGAGGCATTTTCATGACTCTCGTTAATTAATTGGAGAGTTCGAGTAGCGGATTACTTTAAAAACTGCTATTTCAAATTTATTTAAATCACGTAAGAATGATTATTATTTTTCAGTAAGACAGGGAATGATTTACTGAATATGAAGTTAAAGATGCTTACCACATTTCTGTTGTATTTGAGGGAATTTATCTCCCCGAAATTGTACTTGTTATGTTTTTCTCTAGGTAAAGGTATGTGTAACTTCTGTGCTGATGAGTTTGAGATTTTTATTAACATAGTTTGTGAAAAGTTTTGATGTTTCAGGCTGGATTCCAAAAAAATGTAGACCTATTCAAAGTGTAGTTCTCCACCATAAAACCAGATAGATTTACTTTTGGTGCAAACCAGTGCATAACTATTGGTGATGAATTCAGTTTCTGCCATGCAAGTGCTGCTGTAATATTATCAACATGAAAAGGAGTTCAGCAGTACATAATGACTCTGATATGTATAACCTTTTGATGTAATGTAATGTACAAATACACATTTACTATTTCCAGGCTGTGGCATGGGTCAGACAGCCTCTGATAATATTTCTTTCCATTACTTTAAAAATTTTTCAAAGACCAGTGTTGGCAGCTGTGAAATCTCTCCTAAATACAGCTGTGATAACTTATGTGCCAGTATAGCCTATGTGAATTCATGCTGGTGATCCTGTGTGTTGAGCCATACCGAGGTATAAGCATGTGCAAAAAGAAAAGATATGTTTTTAATGCTATTTCAGTTGTACCTCACACTCTGAAAACATTAGATCTTGTTGTATGAGCTGCTGTGATACTGAAGTTTATAGCCTCCAAAGTACTACACTGGAGTCAGTGTTTCTCTGCTCTTCACTGATGATTTGTATGAATTTTATGCTATCTTATCCAGTGGCTTATAACAGAATTCATCTGAGTAGTTACCAAGAGAAGAGAAGAAATGCCTTCCTTTGCTTCAAACTTTGTCATCCTGCAGCGGCACAGCTCAGGATCATCAGCTCTGTGTGCAGGGAATAAGTTTTGTCCATGTAAATCAAACCGGGAGGTAAGTGATGGGGAGAGCTGTGCGTTTTGAAAGGATGCATGAATGTGTGGCAGAGTTGTGGGATGAAGGAGCAGAGGCAATGCTATCTGATTTTGCCGTCTGGTTGTAAACAAGAACAGCTGATGAAAGTATCACCCAGTTCAGTGTTTTGCCTAAATCCATCATCAGAAATATGGTTGCACCTATTTTTTTAACAGATAATTTTGAACAACAGGCATGACAGGTTTTGCAAGATGGGAAACTAGAGGTTCTCCCTCTTCTGATCACAACAGCTATTGAAAACGTTACCAGCTGAAGCTTGCTTTCCCAGCTCTAATATGGGCACGATGTAGTGGCTGTAGTGGTATATTACGCATGATTTTGTTTGAAAATTCTTTGTACTTTCTGCTCTTACTACATGCTGTGGCTGTTCAGAAGGTTATTAGTCATCCTCACCCTGGTTTTTGGCTGTGCTGTAGTTAGTTTGCAGTAGTCTGTTTGCTGTATACCATGGAAGACAAGTCTATGAGCAAGGTAAGCCTTTGCTGTCATTCTGTTGCTGTAACAGTTCCTATGCTGTGTAAGGTGCAAAGCTGTAAGCAAGGGAGCGTGGTCAAAACAACCCAACAATGCCTAAAAAAATCGCACTAGCTCGAAGTCACTGACAGCTAATGTAAAGCAGAACAGCTCTGAGGATGCTCCACATTGCACTAGGCTTTGACATGGAGGATAGCCAGTGTTATGGTCTGGGGAGCCCTGGGAGCTTGTAGCCACCTTCGCTCTGCTCTGGGCTCTTTTGGTGCAGGCTATGGCCTCAAGTTTTCTGAGTGCTCGTATGCGTTGCACGTGCGTTGCTTGTCACTGGGCCTGCAATGGATATACGTATAAGCTATAGCTGGCAAGCACACAGCTGGTAAATAGGGCAAATAGGAGTGAGTCAAGTAGTAGAAATGTGCTTTCATGCTTCTCGTGGTTTGCAGGTTGTACTATCTTTTACAATAAAATCTACCTGTGCACCTAATTCAAAAGCACCATTAAATCATGTATCTACTGAAACGCTGCTTCTGCTTTTTCCAGTATTGGAAAGTACTGAAGTAATTTTGCTGTCTATAAAAGATAGAGTTCAAGGGTAGTGATAGCTCATTGCCAGACATTTTTAGTTATTTGTTTTGTCCTGTTCTCATTACTTCTGCCTCTCTCTTAGGAAAAAAAAAAAAAAAGACTATGCAGCCTGAACAGTCACCTGTGGAATAGTTAGAGAAAAGTGTAATATTCTGAGGCTCCACTTTCCCAAGGCTTCCTGAAGGAGTCTCTGTTTATCATTCAGCCTGCAGTGCCTGTATTGAGTTACACTAGGAATGTGGAAAGCTATATGGGAAAATCTGCCGGGCTGTGACAAGATCTGGGGCTTTGAAATTTTATGGACCGCTCTTGCTAATGCACATTCCATATTTCAGGGTGTCTGGGTACCCTTGCTCCTTGTAGGGATGTGACATACGTTGTAGAACATACGTGTGTGTTTTGTCACAAGTCCTCTGAACTGATAAGGCCACAGACCCAGGGAAATCACAAAGAGGAAATCCCATCAGGGGATAAGTAATAGTGACACCTTCTAGTGTAGGTACAGTTAAGGGTCAGTCCCCATTTACAACACACAGTAAGGAGAACTGAGGCAACTCTTTTTCCACAACTGCATTCCAGTAAAATCCCAGTTTAGGAGTGGAGCCCATATTTCTCCTATATACAAATAATTATGAGAGACTCATCTACAGGTTAGATCTTGAGCTGCTATAAATCGAGTTCATACTCATGAGAGGATTTGCTCTCCGATATTTCAGCAGGACCTATATTTGCAAGTCACCAAGTCCGGTTAACAGGACTTTGATCAGATGTCTTGAGCTGTGCATGTATTAACTACAGTGGATATGATGTGCTTTGTAAAATAAACCAAAAAAAAATCCATTAGCTCGTGAAAGTAGCCTTTGCACAAGCAGGGTACTGGTTAAATGGTTTCAAGAGTCTAAAATTGTGAACTGTATTGAAGTAACTTTTTTCTTTATTTTTAACTTCAGTTTCTTTTGTAAGGTTACCTATGTGCCCTGGTAAGAAAATTAAAAAATAAACCAAAACAAACAAAAACTTAGGAGATGGGAGGAGCTTCCCAATTATGTATGCAACAAAATATAATCATTAAAACACTTTCCTTTTTTCCCCTCTCTGTTGAATGTACTCGCCAAGTGAGTCAACTTTCCTTTTTAGGTGGGATATTAGCAGCAAATCTTTTGGTGGGATGTTAATGAATTGGTTTATCTATATGTATGTGCTTATAGAAAGTGAGGCACACACATTCCAGAACTGCAGGTGGTTGTGTGTGTGGTCATGTCTGTTGGTGCTTCTAGAAAGCAGAAGACACCGGCTTTATGAATGCAATGGAAAGCCAAAGTCACTCCCTCAAGCAGGCATGTTTAAAATCATTTTAGGATTTTATACATCAAAACAAAGATGGTAAACTTTACTCAGGAGGCAGAAGACACCCCATTTAGATACAATCAATGTCCACTGGGTTTAGGGAGAAACTCTACTTAATAAGCATTCCTCCATACATGTGCAAAAAATCAGTTTGTCCATTGGATGAAATTCCATGGCCTGGTTGATGCAAATCAGGCCATGTTATTGTAATTTGATTGTAAAATGACTCAAGCAATTCCTTGAGTAACTCTGTCATCATTGTGCAGTAGCTCCCTGTTTTAAAGAAGAGTGGCTTTTTCTATGTTACTAAGGTTTTGTTCATCAGAAAAAAAAAAAAAAAATGCTGGTGTTTGGCAGCCATTGCTCCCTTGAGAACATCACCCTTAAGATGTGATGGCCTAGAATAAACCTCAGGACCTAATGAGAGACCATGGATTTCATCCATGATGCCTGTCTGTAGCACCTGGATGGTTTTTGGCCAGACTGAATCCCTAGCAACACCTAAGCTTACACATAGAGCTTTGTGGATGCATTAAGAGTGATGGATTATAGACTCCTTTCCCTTTGTGTTGTTTTGTTGGGCTTATGTCCAGACCTTAGTGTTGTTCAAACCTCATACTTTTTGTTTAAAATACAAAGCAAAAGCATTGTGAAACATATATTTCCAAATAATTTTGTCATCAGGCGATTAAAGTATCTTGTGCTATAAACATCTCTAAGATGCTATGGATGGGAAAGTTGCCAGTTTCACAAGTCACGTTGCTTTCAAAAGTACAATGAATGTACAGTACTCTGAACAGTCTGGAAAGAAAAGTAAATTTCCAGCTCTTAAAATCTTTTTTTAGCTTTTTGCAGTGCTCTGAAGTCAAATTATGATGATTTTAAAGGCAGAACTGTTAAGTGCCAATGATTTGTCAGTACTGGCACACTTAAATTCCGAACAACATAGCTGGGCTCATGCTTAATATCTTCATTGTGCATATGAAATGCATTTAAAGTAAAGCTAGCCAGAAAATGTGTGCTCTTGTGTATATATATATATATATATATATAAAATAAATTCATTCACTTTATTGTATTAGAAAAAACTTCAAATAACTTAGACCTTTTTACTCCAGTGTTGCCGTTTCTGGCTAAGAATATCGACTGGGAATTTAGAGGGGTCTGTAAAGTTTGATTCTTTTGCCATGATTAGACACCAGATTATTTTCCTTGACTTTGAAAACTGCATCTCTCATGGGCTTGATCAAATTGATTTCAATTTATAAAAAGTTAAAAAGCATCTAATCTAAGCACCTAATTTGTTACCTTTAACAGCAAGTGTTGCGAACCCGATACCTTAGAAATGTAGTTAGAGGTCTGAATACGATGCGATTAACTTTAGGCATTTTGATTTACTATTGGCCTGTGTTTGCTGATCTTCAGGCTGAAGAGTGGGGTGTTGTGGCAGCCAGGAGGTGTGTGGTTTGGTATCTCTCCTCTTGTGAGCATCCTGAGCAGCAAGGTAGTGTATGGGCGAGCCAGGTACCGTTCCTTGCACTGCCAGTGCCTTCTGGGTGCTTTCAGAGGAACTGGTCAACAAGGTGCATGAAATGAAAGCTCATAAGATAATTAAGATAAATGTTGCATATTCCCCAGAAATTGCGGTCATGATGAATTTCAGTGCAATGCACTTAATAAAAGAAATAACATTCTAGAGCTTGTGATTGTTATTTAAAAAGAAGAAAAAACAATGTGACAATGTTAGTGATGAGTCCCAAAGTAATGAAAGTTCCTTTAGTCTATTGTGGCTCTTTAGAAACAAGAATTCTGATTGGAAAACCCCAGGGGAGTGCTAACAATTGGAAAAAATTACCTAAAGAATTAAGTTGGGAATGTTACTGGTATATGGAAGAAGCATGGACCCCACTCCTAAACTGGGATTTTGCTGAAATTAAGAATTAAGAATTAATCTTGAGTAGTATAATTATTCAGGAAGCACAGTGGGCCACGTATGCTGTTTGTTTACATTCTAAATGTGTGCACTGGATAATTACACTTGTGTCCAGTTGACTCGAAAGTCTCTCTTAGCACAGAGGAGTGTAATAGTAATTTTGTTCCATCGGTACAAACAGCACTGCCTCAGCAGTGAGGAAGAAGAAGAACCCCTCTAGCCAGGGTACCTCAAATGCTGCTGTCCCTGGTGCCACACTGCATGTCAGGGATGGTGTGAGGAGCAATCAGTATGACTGAGATGAGAGTCATGATGGGTGCATGCCAACAGTGTTATTGCATTCTGATCGGCAATGCCTCTGGGAAATTCACACTTTATATTTTCTTGGAAATTGTATCTGGGGGAAAAAAAAGGGGGGGGGGCAGGCAATTAGTTCTTGATTTCTGATGCTTAGTAGTGGGGTGTATAAATATGACTGAAGCAGTGAGCATGAGATTTCACTGTGAGTGCTGAGGGAGTAATAGATGGGAATTAGCAAAAGAATAGGAGGAATGAATGGGGATATGCACTGAGGGTTTATTCTCTTTGAAAGATGATCTCTCTGCCTGAGACTTGGAGTTCCTAAATAGCTGATGGCTGATACAAATGGCTGCAGATAGGATAGATGGCCTCAAGATTGATGGCTGACTGTTGTTGGTCTAGGTTTTTAATCCAGGCTTCTGCTGGAATGCAAAGTTCCTAGCTCAAGATCAATTATACAAGGACATCAAGAAGAAAAAGACAGTCACGGTATTTGTCTGCTTCTCAAACTACTCAAGATGTGAATTATTTTTTTTTTTGCTTGCAGTGACATGCCTGTTAATGCCAGGCAATATAATACTTTCTTACTACAACCCTTTGCTTGCAGTTGTAAGCAAAAAACCTTTCTGATACGCCGCTTATTCCTTGCACTTTTTGATGAGTAATGATTATGTTGTCTACACAGATAAATCCTGGGGACTTGGGAGGTCACTGTAACAAAGCAGAAGGTGCCCGAGTCACTCGGGGTGGGCAGCATGCCAGTAGCTCTGCCCTTAATCTGAATTCATTTCGTCACACTGCAGAAATACCAGAATACACCCAGAATAAAACAGGGGACAAAAGAATTCTCCAACAAGCAGCAATGGGCCAGAATGAATCACTTGGTAGCTCTGAATTAGGAGGCATTTTCACGTGAGTTCATGTCTGAAACATACAGCTTCTCTTCGTTGGTGTTAATATAACAGAGGCTGGTGCAGGGAACAGAGCACTGGGTAATGTAAGCAATCTAAACATTCAAGTGTGGCTCCAAACCACAAGACATACTTAAATAATGTTTGTGAAGCAGTTCTCTCGAGTGCAAAGGGTTCTTTACAATGACACCTGTTCCATTGATTCAAATCAAAATTCCTTTGATTTTCCATTAACTAAATACCAACGGAGAGCATTATGAGTATGGAAGGCTGAGAAAAAGATAGAGCTGTCACGTTTTAAGGGTAGCTTTAAAAATGGTAACTCTAAAAGAATGTGTGCTATTATTTTTATTTCCTTTTAGCTTCTGATCATTCCTCTTACATACAGGGCGTGAAAATGGAATAACTGCCATCTGCACAATTGCATGCATTGAGTTTTGAAAACATGACTTAAGTTGCTCCTTTGTTCATTGGTTAGCACGCTGTGAAGAAGAAAAAAATTTCTGTTCAGGTCAAGGGTGATGGCAGACTGCAGATGAGTAACATTATTAAATAATGTAATCAGTAACACCGAGTGTATTATTGATTGTATAGACAAATAAGATTGAGTTTCCATACAAAGTAAAAATATTAACTGAATAGCTTATAGCCAATGATAAAAATCAATAGATAATATGAATTAGAAACTACTTTAGTTGAACACATAGATTCTTAACTACTGGGTCAGTTTTGGTTAAAATGCATGAAAATGTTGGGTATTAATTTTAAATTAAAGCTTCCGTCCAAATGTCAAGTGCTGTAACTTCCTACACTTCCACAGTCAACCAGCTGTGGTCAAAATTCTGAATGAGTGGAGGACTGAATTTTTTAAAGGTGAAAGTAGAAGAAATTTTAAAATTTTTGTCACTTATGTCTAGCTACCAAAGAATTCTCCAATACAGCAGAGAGTGTTGATGCTGTTTCTGTTTCTCTGCTCTCTGTTATGCCCCTTTAAGTCACCGGGGTATTCTCCTATAGAACATGTAGCAATTGCACTTGACAGTGATGTGCATAGCTTTAGGGGGTATCCCTGCCCTCTTCGTGGAAATAAAAGACACAACCTGCTTTCTCTGCCCTCTCCACCTGCAGAGATTCCTTAACTCGTGAGTTTTAGCTATGAGACAGGACATCCTGTGTGATTTCAGCAAGTCCATATGGTTCTTGAATACTTTTCCCAAGGTGAGGATTAGAGAACATCAAATGCTGCTTGACGGAGAGAGGAAATCTCGTGTAATGCTTTTGTTCTGCTAACATCTATGTAAAGAGCTGCCTGGGAGTTTTGGAATGGAATCTGTCATCACTGTAATCCTGTTCTGGAAAATCATGATGGAGACAGCACAGGGAGTGATGTCATTGGCTGTCTGACACAGTCATCGCCCACAGCAAACTCATCTCCTCACCAAACTTTCCTTTGTATCTGACATGTGAATGCCCAATTGGCAACGTTATTGGCATTGCTTTTTTTTTTTTTTTCTTCCTTCACAGCTGTGTGAAAATTCAAAACACAGATACGTGAGAAAAAGGCTAATACAAAGGAGGGTCTGTTCAATGCTCTCTGCAGACTTCAGAGGAATTTTTGTGCACTCTGCCTTCAGTGTCATATGCAGGAAATTCTACATTGCTCCATACAATGCAATAAACAAACCTCCTGTGTATTAGCTTTAGATTATCACAGTCTATAGCAAGTGGTGAAATTATGAGAAAGAAACAGTTTGCTTTCTAAGGGTTCTGGCCTGTCCTGGTTCTCACATGCACCTATTTGTTAAGGACCTGTTGCCATGTAGGGCAATGACAGTTGTATGTCATAATGCAACAAAGCTCTTCATACCGGGTGCTAGCAATTCAGTTGAACAATTGCATTTGGTTCTTATCCTTCTCTGCCTTTGTAAAGTGATCCACCAGTGATGAGAATGCTGTGATCTGCCCTACAGGGATGTGAGAAGGCAGCCTGGATTGTAATCCAGTGTTAGAGGTGAGTGCCCTTTCTCCTGGGTAAGTTATTTGTTGTCTCTGGGCACCCTTGTTTGTAAGGTAGTGTTGCAGGTTGTGTTTGATAAATTTAGTTTATTTAGTCATCTTGAGATACATGCTGAGTTATTGTTTTGCAGATAATAACTTTTCATATGACAGAGTCTTATATTTTTAGAGATTACAATTACTAAGAATGACATGATTTTACTTATGGCTGCGAGTGCTCAGTATCATTGAAACTTAACCCACAGAGAATATGTTTAAATGTACCTAGAACACACTGTATCTGCACAACAATTGCTGCTTGCGTGTTATACAAGTAAAGAGCCTCCAAAATGTTGGCAGTTGTTAAAGCTATACATAAAATAAGACATCTGCATGTATTTCTCAGCTCTTAGGCCACTGTGTGTCCCTTTGTTGCATTACAGCTCCATGGTAGGATGAGACCTGAACATGTCTCCATCCCCATTTTCCCTGCTGTCACCCTGCTTTCCACAAGGGTAAGAGCCTGGTGGGGAGGAAGGAGTGATATGCTGAAGCTGTGGCTCCAACCCAGGCAATAGGAGACCTCCCACACATGCCAGATGATTTCCTTCCAAGCTACTTGACTGGTGAGTTACATTTCTTTGCCTTTTGGACTTTATTTGCAGGTTTTCTGAGTGTAAACTTGTCACTGAAATTTATTACTTTAGTTTTTCAACCCAATTCTTCAGTTGCTAGCGTTATGTATCTTTGATTAAACCAACCACTAAGTAGCATTAGAGATGTGAAGAAGAGAAGCAGGACTGGCATACAACCCATTTATATAAAGGATCTCTTTTTTCAACTGGAACAAGACCTAATAAATGGTTAACTTTCTCTGTTCAGTGGTTGAAATAACATGGCTCCTGTGCACGTGTAGGTTAACTGGGTTCAGAACTCACAACTAAAGTGTGTCTACTTGCTTGTTTTGGGAAAAAAATGAGGTAGATGAGTTATTTGGATTCATCCGACAAACTCCAACAGAGGAGATGGACCAACATTATCCTCATGACTGCCAGCACGACCACTTGCAGAGGTTATTGCCACCTGAGAAAGAAGAATCCCTTCCTGTCAGAGTCTGAGACATAGATGTGAGGACTTAGTATGGATTGAAGTTGTTTATTCTTTGTTCAAAGTGGAATTGTAACCGTTACTTCCCTATGAGTCTGACCAAATGGAAGAAGTTTATCTGTTCCCAAGAGATGTCTAGGTCTGTCACAGAGACTTTTTGCTGGGTATGAAGGAAGCTTGGCTTTAACCCTGGCTTGAACAGGTGGAACACTGCCCGAAAAAAGCCAGCTCAGCTTTGAAATGGAGATAAGTACAGGAAAATGTTGAGACCTGTGGATGAAAGATGCTGCATCAGTTTCCTGATGAGACAAAGCTTGGTTAGGTACTGACATCAGAAATGTCACATCACACGCTGGCACTCTGTAAGTGTTGGAGTTTTTCCTGTGCACAGTGCTTCTGTTCACTATAAGCTGGAAGTAAGTTCCACTGAAGCAACTTTGGGCTGGAAACCAAGTTGAATCTCAGCAAGAATTTATCAAAAGCAAGACTGACTGCATTTTTAAATGCACTGTGTGGAGAACGACAGCCATGCACTTGGTTGGCTTTAACTTTATAACCTTTGCATAGTTCCTAAAATACTTTATGGTGTCACTAATTATTTGCTAAAAATGCCTGTCAATACCAGATAGGTTTTGTAAACAGCTTTAGTTCTGCTTCCACGTGGACAGTGTATTTTCCTGCTTTGGTTTTGATGCTCTTGGGTAATGCTACATGGTGGGGGGAAGGGAAGCTGAGCTGCCAACTGGGAATCTTCAACACAAAAACTATTAGGGGGTGATAAATCATTGGAGGCCCAGCATGTGATTAAAAGCTGTGGCCACCAGCAGTGACCCATGGGGATGGAGGTATCAGTGACAGAGAGCAGGGGGAGGTGTTTGGCATTCCTGTTCAGAGGCCTAACCAGGGCACCAGGGTTTGTTTATGTTTCTGTTCCACCGACTCCTGTGAAATGCCCTCTGTCTGTACAGGGAACACACATTGAGTTAGGGAAAGTATCTTTGGTATTTCTCGAAATGTCAAGGCAAGGGTACTTGAAGGTAATGTGTGAGGAAAATTACCTGGGATTGCAGAGTGAAAATCAAACATTTAATCACTTTGGGGCTCTGTAAATCAACAGTCAGCATCACACAGTTATTGTAATTTTAGACGAGACTCACACATGCAGAGTATTGCAAGTATGACTCTTAGCCTTTCAGCTAAGTCCACCTAGGAAAAATAATTTTTGTTGGACCAGGCATGGGGACATCCAGTTTCAGGTTCTATTTTGTTCTTGGCTTAACAGAGAGCTTGATTAAATAAGAGTTTAAAAAAAAAAAAAAAAAAAAAAAAAAAAAATTTGCCAAAAAAAATTTTAATTTGGCCCTTTTTGTCATAATTTGGAACAAT
>JANIJG010017092.1:120940-169980 GCA_024611175.1 Megaceryle torquata
TTCTTGGAATAACAGAGAGGTTGATTAAATAAAAATAAAAAAAAAAAAAAAAAAAAAAATCTGCCAAAAAACATTATGATTTGGCCCATTTTGCTCTGCATTTGGAACAATAACAGTATGTTCTGTTGCTGTGCTCAAGACAATGGAGACATCATTTCTATGTGTTATTTTATATACCAGCTATTTGCCAACAAACATTGTGCTAGATGTTTATCAGCAAGTATGGAGCTACGGTTCCAGTTGCAAAGTGCTGGCAAGATAGAGCAATGTGTGAAAAGGTGGGTTTGGAAGAGCAGGATGAATGAGATCCAAGCTCTTACGTGATGGTCGTCTCCAGGTTACATTGGTAGAGAACTGTAGAGCCAGGAGGGGAGAAGCTTGGTTTGCTAAGTGGAAAAGGTCAGAAGAAAGGACTTGAACAAGGAAAAGTCACAACATAGCAAATGAGGTGCCTTTGAAAACCAGGGCAATTTACTTTGGCTGCAGAATTTTTTTTTAATGACACGTAGTTTTGATAGACTGTAACTGTTTAGAGACATCCTTTTTTTCCTGTGAATTTATTGTACCATGTGTGAAAAACAGTCTTGTCATGCTTAAAAGTATCACAGGGATTCCTTTATGGGTGTGTCGTGTTATGTTTGAAAGCAGCAACCCCAGAATGCTCCAGAGAAACATGCAAGAAGCCTCCTGTCAAGTAGGTCTGAATACACAGGAGGGTTTCTTCCTACCCCCTGCAGGCAGGGAATGGCTTAAGGCCTGAATCAGAAGATTTTCTGTTCCTTCCTATGCTCTTTTTATTTGCTTGGACTCGATATTTTCAACAGCCACATAACTCTGAACAACTGAGAAGCAATTTGCTGTAAACTTCTTGACTTTTCACCAGGATTATCTTAAAAGTTTCACTGTGCTACAGATAACCAGGTGATTACTGTTTAACTGATGCTGCTCAGCAGGATAAAGGTGGGTGATACAGGCCCACCTTGTAAAGAGAGAACATGACACAAGGAAGTTGGTAATAATTTGATGTAAAAGGCTGACAAAGACTCTTAGCAAGTTTGGAAACATTATGGTTGCCAGATGTGCTCTTCCAGATGTCAGGATTTCCTATTATATGCTTCTTCCGGTCAGGAGAAGCAGTTCCCGTGATACTGTGTTAGAGCCTTTGAGACACGACAGTTAGCTGACCCTGAACATTAATTCTGTGACTTTTGTTGCAAATTAGACTTATTATTAGAAAAGACTGCAATCCTTCACACCCTGCCATGCATGAGGGGATAGCAAGATGCCTTGGTGGGTGGAAGATGGAAGAAATTGACAGTGAAAATTGGAAGAAGTAAAAATTTATCTCTATGCCTGAGGCCAATGCAGGGTCTCTGTAGTGATTAATTCCCAGCACAACCCTTGGCTGCTTAGAAACACACAGAGTTGCAGTTGTCCTTCTAGGGTGCTGCTCAGTCAGGGACTTGAAACAGTTGCTGTTGCATCTGAGTAGCATTATAACATGGTATAACTCCAGCTGTTTTCATACCCTGCTGATAGTTGAATTTCTTCTTCTTGGTTTTCCCTAAAACTGTAGCCAGATAGTTTGTCAGCCAGTTACCTGCTGCAGAAATCCAGTTACTCTCTATTCAGGCTAATGGCACGACACCCAAACTCTGGAACACACCTTCCCATCCCTGGAACCATTCCAGGTGAGGTTGGCCAGGTCCTTGAGCAACCTACCCTAGTTATAGATGTCCCTGCTCCATGCAGGTGGGTTGGACCAGATGACCTTGAATGGTCCCTTCCCACCCAAACCAGTCAGTGATGCTGTCATTCTGAGATGCTATTACCCAGGAAAAGGGATGGTCATACTTCAGTAGTTTTCCACCCAGGCTCCACTCAAAAAAACAAGTTTCCAATTGCATTGTCAAAGGCAAAATGTTTTCAGCTAGAAGGAAACTGAAGCGTGGACGTCTGCCTGTGTTTGCAGAGTCTGAAACAAGGCTTCTGAGTTGGTGAAGGCAAGTCAAATGGCAATACTTTACAGACACTGTGACCTGTGTGTGGACCATGTCCCTCAGCACAGCCTCACCTTGCTCTGTGGAGCTCTGTATGGACATAGGGCCTTGTTAATTTGGCTCATGTTCAAAATAAGCCCTCCTGACAACTTGTGTTTTTTTTTCAGTAAGACTTGAGTAATGGAGAAGTGTTTGCAGATTGAATGCAATATTCTTATAAAAGATATTGCTTATATATTCTCAACAGCAATCCAGTATTTCACATTTCAGCCCAGGCTACCACTGGAAGCATACAGTGCCCTCTCTTTTTAGATAGTTATCTGTGGCCACTTCAGAATTATTGGGTTTGATTATTTATATACAGACTTCTTAAAACTCGTCTGTTTAAAAGACAGCCTCTGCTTATGGTAAAGGGTCCTCTGGCTTTCTCTGCTCCCTCTAGCAAAGTGACTCAGCCTGATTACGGGTAAAAAGGCAATGATGCTGTAAAAACCAGCTTTTTGCAGACCCAGAGGGTCAAAGCAGTAGCCTGGAAATGCATTGGGGTCACCATGCAGACAGGAGAGACCTTTAAAAATTACATTTAATTTGACTTGCAATCAAACAGAAGTAGATGGCAAGGCAGGAAATGGTATCTTTAGGCATGACATGAAATAGTATCGCTGTCAACTTGAATAAGAAAATCTGACTTTTTTTTTTTTTTTTTAAGTGTCTACATATTAAAATAGCCTGTAGGGTCAAACAGCCCTTCCTAAAGCTCTTTGATAGCTGGCCTGATAAAGGCATATACACTATAAATATCCTAAATCAATAACCCTGTATCACTGCTGAAAGCAGGCGTGTTCACATATCACAGCAGATGGGAAGAAAGCAAATAATATTTGTCTTGCCTTTCAAATTGATTTCCTGTTTTTAGTAAGCCAGAATGTGTCCATATGTTAATCAGATTGCTAAGAAAGATTGCTCAGGGCAGCAGACTTTTACTTGACCTGCTGGGAGAAGGGGGGCAAGGAAGGGAAGAGGAAGTTCTCCATGGCCTTAAAATATCTGTGGCAGAAATGATTTTACAAATGTTTTGGAAATACCCGTGCTTCCCTGACTTTCCCTGGGAAGTGCTGAGCGCTCTCCTTTCCTTCCTAGGCAGAAGATATTTGCAGTGCTCAGTAAACTGTAGGATTGGACCTGTTCACTGAGGATTTCTTAATCCATTTTTTCTTTCCTCTTAGAGAATATTTGCCATGATGAAAATTCTATTGTGCAGATGCTGGGCAGAAAGACCCAATGTCCTTGGGAAGTGCAAAAGCTGCAGCCCTTCTCCTGTGCCTTCCTCAGTGCCATGTGTCTCTCTGCTCTTGTTAACACATGGCTATTTCAGTTGCAATGTGCCCACCATAGAGCAGCAGGATGGTCCATAATGGCTTCTGAATGCACTCACAGGTCCTATTATTCTTCTCTTCAGACAGGAGATTTTAATTAATGACAAATAGTTCAGAGATCATTTATGTGCACATAAATTCTAATGATGTTTATGGGCAATATATGGTTACCCAAGAGGAAATGATGGCACACTTGATGTTCTGAGCATGTTTTTTGTGGAAGGGGTTTATGCACATTCTACAAGCTCTTCGGTTTTATTCTGTTTATAAAATGTTTGGTATGGTATTGTAAAGAAACTAATCTCAGTGGAGATTTAGTCAATACCTTTGGTCTGCTAGAAAGCTCACACAGCAGCTGCAGTCCTGCAGAAGCTGTTTGTGCATCCATGCCAACGTGGCACACTTGTGTTATCATAAATATGAAATTTCATCAAACAAATATAACATATTCTATATCAAATATACAACAAGTACCAAAAATTGATTGCTAGTGCCCTGAATTTGTATATATTTGGTGTTTTATGCTTGTCTGATGAAAGCTAATACAAGATGATCCTGGCATCCATATCGAGCCCCAGTTTCTTCCTTCAGTCTTTTGGGATGGATCCCACAGGCAAAGCAATAGCCTTAATTTAGGAAACTACTTTTAAAAACCCACCTTGATACCTGCTTTTTTAGTGAGTTCCCAGTTTATACCTTTGTCCCTCACCTCTTGATGGTGAGCAGTACTTCCTACGTTGTAGATTTGAAAGGTGCACTAAAGACTGGGATGTGGTCAGATTCCACAAAGATACCTGAAAGAAAAGTGGGTATGCCAAGGACGAGTTTGATTCAAATCCTAATTTATGTTCCTTGCTGTTTGGGAGCATGAAGGGGAAGGAATGAGATGAGAATGAAGCTGTTAACTTTCCTGCATTTGGTGTGTGTTGGCTGTGTTCAGGAAGCATCTAGGAAGTCCAAATGCAGGGAGGACCGGAGCAGATTATTCCTTATATTTCTGAAATTAAAAGACAAAAACAGAAGACCACCCCTTCCTGTAGTGGCTTTTATTATTAGAAAAGTAATTTTTTATTTTTTTGGGGGGGAGAGGAAGGATGGTTTTATGGAGCTGGAAGCCAGATGATCTCACTTCTAATCCTGGTGTTGACACAGATTTTCCTGTGTGACCTTGGAAAAATCTCTTGCTGCATTCCAGTTTCCAATCAGTAAAATGCAACAATCATTCTTTGTTATCTCCGAGGAGCGCTCTGTAGGTAATAATGCATGGTTGCTAGCCAGGTTTTGACACATGCATAGGTGCTTGAAGATGGTGTTTTGGTATCCAGCGGGATTTTTTGGTGGTGTTCCTTTAAAAGCATTTAAACAAGTTAAGGCTTAACTCCTGTGGCAGTTTAGGAGCTCTATTTCTGTCTCCATCACTATGTGCCTTAATCTCTTTCAAAGTTCTGTCATAGACTAATGTGCTGGCATGACGGAAAAGCTCTAGAAATAAATTGAGTTCTCAATAAGTATTTTAGTAGTTCTGTTAAGATAAAGAAGCAGATGGAATCAAGTGAAACCTGTTAAAATATTTTAAAGCACTTTTCTAAAACCTGTAACCAACTGACCTGTGGGTGAAGAGCCAAACTGCATCTCCAGCCTTGCGCTGCCTGCTTTCACTCCACAGAAAAGGGACACCTGGCTTGTTTTGCCATCATTTCTGTGATTAGCCTTTAATATATGCCATCATGTCATCACTACTGTGCTTTCTAACACCTCCCCTCCATTTGCCTTTGTCACGTGAAGGATATGTTCATAGTGGCATTGAAGGAGTGTCTCAGCTCTGAACCCTCTCTTTGGTATCTCTTTTGCATTGTGTTAATGGATAGAACCTCAACAAAGATCAGACCATTTTGCAGCAGCCACTGCAAAAACTAAGAGAGAAGCCAGAGAGGAAGTGATGGGGCTAAGGTTATGGAGCAGTTCAGTGCCTGAATCAGGAGCAGTCTACAGACCTCTTGATATTAACTCAGTGCTTTATCCACCAATTTATGTCAGTTGCCAAATATCCAAAGTTTTTATCCAGATTCTCACTGTCTGTATAGCTGGGCTGTAGGGAACATTTCCTTTTTCCTTTTCCAAATAATCACCACTTAAAAATCACTACCAGCATTTTGTTGTTCTTTTCATTTACTTGGCATCTTGTTAGCTACACATCTGATTCTTGGTAGAGACAGGTACTGTAATTTCTAAGCTGTTATCAGATCTATTTTCTAGTATGTGTAGCTGGTTTTGAAAGCAAATAAGAAGTAATCCAGTTAGACTTTATTTAGATCCACTCAGTAGGAACAATTATCTCAAGTGCTCCAGCTTCTGACATTCATCAACCTAGAAAAGGACACAAAGATGTGTATTAAAAAATATGACCATTTAACTCAAGTGGTGCTTCGAGGACATGAGAATAGAATCACTCTGTTGCATTAAATAATATTATGTGGTTAAAATGTGACTATCAGGTCTTGATTATGGCCATTAATGCTTGTGTTTAATAAAGAGGGTCTAGTAAAGGCACTCTAAAAAGGTTACCAAATATTACAAAGAGTTGCTTTGCTGTTTACATCAGGAAATATTTTAGGTAGAAGGAGAAAATTGTTAAGTGTTGGCTGTTAATCTTGGGTGAATGTAATAGATTCAATTATGTAATGTGACAATGAATTTGTTCTGCTTTGCCTTGGGTTAGAATTTAAGCTTTTCCCCTTCAGATTTATTCAGATTGTTAAGTGGTTGCTGAGAAGCTGGAACCTTGTCAAACAAACTTGGCTTTAAATTTTAAATTATTTTTAATCAATATGTGAAGAGGCCAAGCTCTGCCATATGTTACTCACCATCCATTAGTTGGTAGCTGGTCATTAAACTCTCACTAAGGTTTCCTAACTGTGACTATTGTGGTGCGCTTTTTTTGTTTTAATTTTTTTTTCCTTTTTTTTTTTTACATTTTTTTTTCCCCCCTCTCTCTTTGTAGAGTATGGGCAAAGGGGAGCATTCGTGGCAGATTGCCTTGAGGACAATAAAAACTCTCATGTAGTATGGTTGTTTGTTCAGACACAAACAATAGAGACATTTTGCTATTACCATTTGCCAGCTATCAAGGGGTTTTGAGCCCCCTCCCCCTTGGTGCCTACAACTCAAAACAGATGCAAAATCTTTCTTTTCAGTCCCCTCGGAATGACCTGTGGTGGTGCAGTGTCATTTAGAGGAGAAATTATTGGAGTGAGAGTGGCTGGTAACAATAGGGGCCTTGTGCCAGGCACATGACAGAACAGTGAGGGGGCTGTTGGTGACTTTATTGGGGAGGAGAACGGCGATCTGGCAGGTGCTGCCATTGTTAAAGGTCTCTGCTCCTAGACAGTGGTCGCAGATGAGTTCATGTCATTTTGTTCAAGCTCTTTACGCCGGGTTCAGTGATGTGACACTGGTCAAGTAGCCGATCCAGCTTTTCTGATCTCCTCGACATGGTCCCTTCTGTAACATAACCCTTTATTGCTGAGATATGTCAACATGCTTCTAGGCCATATGGCTTCAAGCTAGAGTAACTTTTGTGCTCTCTGAAAGGGACATAATAACTTAATGTTTACTCTGCTAATACAGCCCCGGTACTCACTACTGATCCTGGCATTATTCTGTGGAGATGTCATCCAGAAAACCAATTAAAGTGTATTGATACAAAATAGATCCATTGGTT
Source organism: Megaceryle torquata (assembly GCA_024611175.1). Lineage (NCBI taxonomy): Eukaryota > Metazoa > Chordata > Aves > Coraciiformes > Cerylidae > Megaceryle > Megaceryle torquata. The sequence goes on from JANIJG010017092.1 coordinate 128,038, forward strand.
TAATGATGAATTTGACATTGTTGCTTACAAGCCAAAAGCTCCTGCTGACTATATTTAGAAATGTGCAGTCCCAGTGTTTTCCTTTTTACGCCCATAACAATGCAGGGTTCTGGTGGTGGGATTGCTGACCAGCAAACCAGGGTGAAGAAGTTTACATTTTTTTACAGTTGAAAGAATAACATGAGTGATGTTAAGTAGAAAAGGTTAAGTGCATTAATGCATTAATACATTTACTTCAATTTTACTCATGCTGTCCCTTTTCTCAAAGCACCAGGCCACACTATAATAGCTACATCTGCTTCTGTTGTACATATTGTTTAGTTCTAGTTTTTTGGCGCAGACAATAGAAAGTGGTTTTCTGTGGGGAAACAAAGAATTTGTTTTTGTAAATTGCCTTTTTTTTTTTTTTCTGAATAAATCATGAAAAACCTGGCAGATTGAACAGATCAGCCATATGGAAACTGGCAAATATTAGTCTGCTAAGGATAATTAACCATGGATGTTACGTAGTCTAATGAGATACATGTTTGTGGTACAGGGGAGGACCCGAGAGATGCAAAATGAGATGGTGCTCAGAAGGAAAAACTGCATCTTTAGGTTTTGAACTGCTGATGTACAAGAGATGTGAAATGTTTTCAGAGACACTTCACAGGTCTGGGGTAGGCAGGTATCATCCAAACAGTGGATGTACATCCAAAATTGGCAGACAAATTATAAAATTCCACCTAAGGGATAGGGTTTTTTTTCTCAACAAACACCATAGATTGGTGCTGATAAATTAAGAGATAGAAGAAAGACTTGGACATAATGTGCAGAGGAACCCTGACCATATAAAGCCATTGGCACTGAAAATAAACGTTATTGTTCTTGTCAGACAAGTTTGACTACCTTTCGATTGTCAATATGTAACACAAAATAAAAGATAAACCAGTCTGCAAGCAAAGGTCTTGAAAATTTGACACTGAAATGGACTTATAAATGTGTCTTACTAAAAAGAAAAAAACAGTTAGTATACTGTAATTGCATCAATTATAGAAACAAACCTTAAAAATAATCAAGAAGGATAACTTTGCAGGAAAAAAAGAACTATATAACACTTACTAGGGACAAAGCTAAATCGGGTTTTGAGATACGAGCTCTCATAAACCACTGCTGTAAGAAACCTTTTGAATTTCATCTATTTTGTTGAAACCCTGAGGGTTTACCCTATTTTATCCTGTATTTTAAATGCTGATCTACAGGGTCTCTTGAAAGCTGATGACATCTTCAGTTAGAATAAACAGGTAGCAAAGACAAATAGTTGTTTCTAGAGTAAAACCCAGAGTCAATGAGCTAGGAAAATAATAGGAAAAGGCATTAGGGTCTGTAGGAATGTTTAATAACAGTGTAATGGGAAATGACTCAAGTATTCAACCAACCTAGTCAAACAATCCACAAACAAACAAACACTTCCCACTTCATTCCCCAAAAATAACAAACAGAAAAGCAAACTGAAAACTGATCTAAAAGGGAGTAGAGTGGGTTGTGGGGGAATGTGATCTGCTAAAAGAATATCACTAAACCTTCCAAATTGCACCATCTGTAATTCTTAGATGAAGGAAAGGGAGTCCCATCTCTGGGTGTGCTACTCATTCACATTGTGACCTTTAAATGGAGTAAACCTCTGTGTTCTTATCTGTATTACCAGCAGTAAAAGGGAAGAAATTCCTGCCCAGATGTGGGGAGGTTTTCATTAGGTTCAGTAACACTCTCTGACCCTTTGGATGGCAAAGCCAAAAATACAAAAGGAAATGAGGGCACAGGCACACACGGTTTGTGAAATCGAGCCAAGTACTCCACATTACCCCAGCTGTGTGGCAGGAGCTGTGTGGTCAATGAATCCTCTCCCTCCAAACTGATGCTTCTTACAGCTTGACAGAGCCATGAAATATGCATTTATGCTGCTACACACAGAAAACCCCCAGTGTTAACCATAAAATGCCAAACCCAAGATTTTAGGCTTTAAGGAATGCATGGCTTGAGCTTGGTTGCCCTTTGAATTAGCTCCACTTGTGTGGCTGTAGCATGATGCAGTCTTTAATGGCATGATCATGCACAACTTCTCTACAGGGCCTTTGCTTCCTTCTGTTGGCAAGACAGAGCGGCTTAGGATAGAGCTTGGATTGAGTGCTGAGGACTCAGGATTGCAGCCTGTCCAGGAGGAAGGGGAGTACTAAATGAAGGAGCTAGAAGCTCACCAATGGGATAGATTCATTCATGCAGAGAGTTCAATTTAAGGTTGTGTGGCCAACTTCAGTTCTGACTTTTCAAACATTCCGAATTTTGAGAACTCGTTCTTGCCATCTTTTTCACATCTCTTTGTTTAGAAGTTTCCCTTTGTTTCCTACATTTAAAAAAGCAAATTTATATTTATGGCTGAAACACCCACCTAGAGTACCCTGAGACATCCACAGGTTCACCAATGTGCCTTGAAGTCTTAAATGCAGTGCATGGACTAGTCAAGCTGCACATGCATGGAACAGGCTTGCAGGTATTTATCAACAACAGGAAGCCTCCAAGCTTGGCTCTGGTGGGAGCTGCCTTCCAATTGTCTTGGGACTGTTTGCCAGTTGTCCATCTTGCAACTTCTCTTTTGGCCCACGTTCTCTAACCTCTTCCAGTTCTGTTTGTTCTCAACACTTACTTCTCACCCTAGGTGTATGTTTTGGTGGAGTCTCCTTAGCTTGAGTCCTGTGTGATAGCTCAGTCTCAGCACGTCTGTTTATACTCTCAGTATGTATCTGTCTGGCATGTTAGCACCCAGAAAATCTGTGCAGTTAGTTGCAGATAGTTTGCTCAGTCTGTTTCCCAGCTTCAACTGCCAGTCATAGTCCCCTTCTCCAACCACTTGCTTTCCATCTCGGAATCCTCAGTACTATCTGTAAACTTCATAATAAGCATAATAAATACTATATATAATAATTAATAATAATAAACTAAGCTTTGTAATAAAGCTACCAGACCCACCTGAAAGCACACGTTTGGAAACAGGTTGTCTTGTGTTTTTTCCACAACAGGGTCATGTATCTCAGAGATAATGGTGGCAGATTAAGGTCTATCTCACCAGCCTAAGTGCACTGAAATCATCCCCAGGGCTTGTGGAGCTGTATTTTGACAGGTCACAATAATTACCCCTTCTTGTTTTAAAGTGGGAAGCAGTAATGAGGCAGAAGGATGACTGTGGTCCACACAGATTACTTTAAGGGTTTCTAGTTAAAGTTTTTTTGTTGTTGTTAATTACATTCCCAGAATTTTCCTAAAAATATAGATAATATTCATTAGATGGGCTCACCTGTGATTTCATCATCATTCAGATTTGGCTACTGTGGGGAATAACATGATATATAAGGAATATATCACCTGTCCAACTCTGAAATGACTACTTTCCATTTTTACAGTATAAAATATTTTTGTGGTAATGATTGGTTTATAGTCATAGGTATTTTTTGTTTGACTTGTTGAGCTCATGTTTTGTTTGTAGAGCTTATTGAAAAGGCAACACCACTTAAAGGACACAGTCCTTAGTGTGATGCTAGTTTTTAACTTGTGTTTCACCCAGCAAAAGCTGGATCAGCACATCTCTTCAGATGTTAACAGTAACTATTCACTTCAAATTCTGATTGTCATATAAATAGTATTAATTCTTTAGTATCTTTCTAGAGTTCTTCCTAGGTGTTTGGAAGAAACAACCACATTCTTCCAGTGCCTGCATGTAAAGTAGCTCAGTTTACCAAAGAACTGAGCCTCTTAGATATCTCAGAAGGATAGTTCAGCACAGATGCAGAACTGTGGCTACTCTCATGTGTAACTACATAGGTAACTATTGGGAGCCACAGGTGAAAACAGCCCCTAGAGATCTGCTTTCACATGAGAGCCACCAATGATGTCTTGCTGAAGAAAGGATCAGGTAATTTGCTTGAAACATGGTTTTGTTTTTTTCAAAAGAGGAATTAGAAATACAGAATAGTTATTAAAGCAGTACATTGAAAATGTGAAGGAAACATGGAAGGAATATTGCAGGAATTTAAGGATGTGATGCTGTGACAGTCAGGGAAAGGTGAGAATCATAGAATTGTTTTGGTTGGAAGAGACCTTTCAAGTCCAACCTTTAATCCAGCACTGCCAGGTCACCACTAAACCATATCCCTCAGCACCCCCCCTCCACGGCTTTAAAACCCCTCCAGGGATGGGGACTCTACCACTGCCCTGGGCAGCCTGTTTCAGGGCTTGACAACCCTTGTGGGGAAGAAATTGTTCTTATTATCCAACCTAAACCTGCCTGGGAGCAACTTGAGGCCGTTTCCACTTGTCCTGTCATTTATTGTGAGAAGAAACTGACCCCCACCTTGCTACAGCCTACTTTCAGGGAGTTGTGGAGAGCAAGACTGTGTCCCCCCAGCTTCCTTTTCTCCAGGCTGAACAAGCCCAGGTCCCTCAGCCACTCCTCACCAGACTTGTGCTCTAGACCCTTCCCCAGCTCTGTTGCCCTTCTCTGGCCACGCTCCAGTCCCTCAATGTCCTGCTGGGAGAGAGGGGTCCAAAACTGACCCCAGGATTCCAGGGGCAGCCTCCCCACTGCTGAGTGCAGGTGGACAAACCCTGCCCTGGTCCTGCTGGCCACATTATTTCTGATACAACCTGCTGGCTTTTTTTGGCACCTGGGCACACTGCTGGCTTATATTCATCCAACTAAGCTACAGTCATACTGTGCTTTCCAAGACTTTTCTAACGAAGGGGCAGGATGCTGCAGTGTGATGTCATTCAATGATGGCAGCACCCAATCCCAGGAAATAGTGCAATAGCTTTGACCTTGCTGAAAACTGGAGTCCTCTACCCCTCTGCAGAGGCAGAGCACTGCTAACCAGGTCAGAAGTTGCTGCTTTCTGCAGGGGAGAAGATCTCTGACATGCAGGGCATCCAGTGAGGTCTAAGGCTATGGCAGTTCAGGATTTGTTGTGGGAACTTTAAGCTCCCACTGCACACAGAGAATGGTGTCAGCTCCGAGGCATTAAAATGTACCCTCACCAGTGCATACCAAACACCTTCAGGCACTGCCAAGTGTCACTTTTTCTTCTTAGTAACATAGATGTAAATCATTAGTGAGGTTATCAAGGCTTGCTGATATGAGAGCTGAATGTGTCCTGCAAATTTATTGTGGTTTTTTTTTTTTCCTATGTCAGTGTAGGCTCTCTGTCTTCTGTTGACAAGGACAAGGGTTTAACTGGTTCCCTGTCTGTGAAATTAAATGCTCACAGTGGATTTTTCCCTACAGTTGCATCTTGTTTTGCTGAGGATTTAAAGTGAGTAAATGAAACTCAGGGGACAGAAAGAAAGGCCACAGCCAAAGCTTGAGGAAAACTATTCAGTGAGGAAATTAAAACCAGCATTGGGATGTAAGGCAGATATTTAAAATTATTTGATTTATAAGAAAGAAAAATCTGAAGGACTTGCTATTAATACAACCGATCAACTATTTTTGAAGATTGTTTTTGTAGCTGAAGGGGAAGAACAGTGGCTCTTTCATTATGGCAGGCTAGCAGGCCTGGGAATACTCTGTTCCTCTTCTGCTTGGTACAGAGCACGTCTGAAGAGATGATAACAGCAACGAGCGTATCATAGCTTTACGATCACTCATCAGCTTTGGGGAGCCTGCGAAATGAAAAGCCCCCAGACCGGCCAAGGTTGAAAGGTTGAGGCTATAACCAGACTTTTTGTTCCTGAGACGGCCAGAGCCATTACTGAACAACAGACAACTGTGAATAGATGATGGGCATCTTCGCTTTGTTGCTGCTCCCTGGTTTAAGGATACTCTTGTCCTCCTTCTGCCCCTTCTATATTTGACAAGTTTGCTTTCAGCAGATATGACAGGCACTGGTGGGGGTCACTGGCCCAATTCCACATTTCCACACTTGGCTTGCTCCAAGTTCACTGGCCTGAAATAATGTCTCCAATGGAGGTCGTACTACTGAACATTATGAGTTTTTATATATTAAACATGCATTAGTGGTTTTACCCTGCTTATCTGACAGCTGTAGAAAAATAAAGAAAATTCAGTTTGAACTTTAAAAAGCAGGGTTTAATTTATGTCCACTACTTTTGTTCCTCACTTTCTTTTTCATTTGCCAATTGCAAAGCTCAAGGGAGATAATAAAATGGAGGAGCTGCTACTTTATACTTCCACGTGCTTCCTAGTGCCTGTGCCTTACTGGGTGAGCTAAATCTCAAACTAGGAAAAGAGTTTTCAGATGGAAATTTGATTAAACAATGCAATCATCTGTCTCACAATCTGTTTTTTTTTTTTTAATAGGGAAAGTTTTGGTTTTTTTTTCCAGGGGGAATTTTCTTTCAGAGGGTTTTGTATGAAAAGGCAGACGTCATGAATACTGATGGGAAGGGCTCAGTGTTTTGTTATTTCTGTATAACAAAGACAAAATGCTTTAATAAAATCAGAAAACACAGATGTTACTTTGAGTATATTTTGCATCTTCTACTTTTTTTTTTTTTCTCTTCTTCTTTTAAAGTTGGGAACAATCCCTCCCTGACTGACAATAGCAGCTCACGACAGACAAAATTAGCAGCTGGAAACTTAGCCAAAAGTTTAGGCTTTTTAGTTTGTTGTTATTGTTTGGGATTTGCTTAGATGGTGAAAGGCATGCTTGAAGAAAAAGGCATGGATGAATTGAAAGTCCTTGTTTCTCACTCTCAGTATAGTTTGACTGGATTTTAGTTTTTATAAACAGTTTAAAATAGCAATACGCACAACCCTTTGTTTAGAAATTAACCTATTGTGTTTTTCTCTTTTTTGTGTGTGAGGACTTTAGAGGGAAGTTCATGTGGTTTGATAATATATACTTTTCATGATCATTTAAAGAGATCACATCTTTATTTAAAAAAAACCCCTTTGATTTAAAAAAAAACGGTTTCTGTATGTCAGTAGAAAAGCAACATCTATCCACTTTGCTTAAGCATTACCTATTTCTACCGAGGAAGCAAGAGATACCTGGAGCTACCTTGTCACTCAGACTTGTGACTGAATAAGAAGCAAACTGAATTAATTATTGTTTGCTCAGTAATTCTGAGGTGTTATGGTTGTTCTATATTCTGTGAATTTCACAGTGGCAAAGATGGCTACCAGAACCTTTTCAGGGTCCAGAAGAAGTCTTCTGGCATGACAGAGTTTCTCTTTTCTTCTGTGCTTTCTGCTTTATGCCCTGCTCATAAAGCTGGACTCTAGCAGAGAGTGCCCTTAGAGTGCCTGCAGTCAGGAGAGATCATGGTTGTAGATGATGTCCAAGGCTACCTGGCTGTAGGACCTCCACTTTCCTCAGGCCCAGAAAACCACATCTTCTGACTTTATACTTTGTATAATGTCTAAATGCTCCTGAACACAGTGGAGGAACAAATCTGCTGAACATACCTTTCTATTAGGTCTAGCATAGATATATTCAGTGTTAGTCTGGGTGGAAATGTTGTGTGGTTGATTTTCATGGACACATCCTGGACACATCCTGGACACATCCTGGATCTCTGTGTTGATGGGGCTGTACTTCAGAACAATGGCTACTGCAGAGTGGTCTCTAGATACTTCATTGAGGTGTGATTTACTCTAAGAAACAAAGAAATGAGATCTTTTCTGTTCAAGGAACAATGGATTTAGAGGCAGGATTTTATTCTCCCTCATTTTGCCTCAGGTATCTTGTCTCTCATTTGTTCAATTTACCTGGGAATTTTCTAATGAAATGCCTTCTCGGGATTACTGGGTGGTCAGTCATTGCCTGCCCAGCGTATCTGTAAATGGCTCTTTTGCTTATGCTGTCTTTTGTTCTTCCAGGGTACAAGCTCTTCAGAGAACATCCCTCTGGATCCATACTGCATTTAAGAAGTTGAGAGGAATACTGAGAGATTCCACCTGCCAATACTGAAAGAGAAATTGAGATCAAAATGAAGTATTAGGATTTGAGAGATCTGTCTTCTACTTTTATGAATCAACTGTGTGTCATGTGGGTTAAAATATTCTTTATAAGACAATGGGAGGCAACACCTTGTAGCATTTATAGCTTTATTGCAGCAAGGACAGTAATAACATCTGCATATAAACAATAATTGTGAGTAAGAAATGATGTTGTAATGAGAAGGGATCGGAGTAGAAGAAGGAACACCACTGTCCTCATTTCATTTCAAAGGTAAAACATTGTCATATTCTTATGTTACACTGCCTAGCATGAAAACATTCCGTCTCAAAGGAGATGTATTAATTGAGATAGATATAAATCAGCAAAATTAACAAGATGTGATTTCAAAGAATGTCCCCTGAATTACTGCATGGTCTCCAATGTGCAACTGCTGGAGTAATAGGGAGTTGCTCGCAGTGGCAGAAAATATTATATCCGCTGGGTGTACATACTACATTTGGTAGAGAATCACTGTAATTAAGAAAAAATATTTCTAATTTTAATCCTAGTGACATTTACCTATTTCAGTATCCTTTTCATTTTGGACTTTATGGGAACTTGTTCCCAAACTAATCATATAGTTTTGCTTCACGTGCAAATATTATTACTGCCTACCAGTATTAGTGCTTCTGCAGGAGAATCTAACTGATGAAATCTTTCTTTTTCAGGGTATTAATCCAACTCTTGATATGCAATAGAGTAGCATTAAGAGATGCCAGACTTAACTGTGAAAATGAGGGGACTAGTAAACTGCTGTGTGGCCCGTATCCACGGCTGGAAAACTGAATTTTCAAGGAATAAGCCTCTGAGATGATTTGGGGTATCCTTGTCCACTGAGTAGTGGAATTCAGGGGTGGTAGAGGGAGAGAAAGGGGCTTCAGTGGAAATGCAAGACATGGAAAATACAATTTTGCATAGGAAAACATCTTGTAATATATATATATAGAAAGTATAGTGCTCGGTACTGTGAGAAACTCAGTAATGAGGTTTCTGGCTTTTTGCGCAGCTTGTTTATAATAAAGACCATTCCCTATCTTTTCCATGTGGAAGCATTACTTCACACTTGCAACTGCGCAAGAACAAATGGAGCAGAAGAGCCTAATTAAAGTTACAGGGACTTCTTTATAACAGAGCAAATGTTATTTAATGATACAGTTACAAGTCACAAAGAAATCAGAGCAGACGCCCCAAGTTTTATACATTTTTGGCAAAGTAAGTGGGAAACTATGTGCTATAGTGAGGTCAACAGATGGAGGAAGAGAGGTACAGGAGGGGAAGAAAGTTACACACCCATCTACAAAACCAAAAAAGCCCCCAAAACCCCAATCAAACAAACAAAAAAGAACTAAAGAGACAAACCTTGGAAGAAACAGATTTTTAAACAAAGTTTGCCAAATAAGCAAACTTTTTTTCTCCTGAGAGCAGATGCAAAGTGCCTTTTCAGTTCATTTTGGATAGAAATAAGTGAACACATGCTGTGCTTTAATAAATCTTGGCGCAACCGCAATAGGGAAACTCGGACCTTGATGAACAATTGTGTGTTGGAGTTTGGTGATACTCACCAAGCTTCTTTTTGTTCTTCCTTCTCCTTTTCTGCTTTGGGGAAAAAAAAAAAAAAAAAATCAGTGATATGTAGAAGTCTGTTTCCTCCATCCTACAAAAGGACATAACCAAGGTAGGTAGATGAACTTCATAACATCTCTAAAGAGTACCTAGCAATTTGAAATCTACTCTTTTGAATGTGAGGCTGGGAATCAGAACTCAACAGTTCAAAATTCTAAACCTTGTGTGGTAAATGGCCCTGCTAACTGACCTTGGGCAAATGTTAAGTTTATATTTTCAATATTCTTACCTAATCCTTCTTAAATTTCTCTTCAGGAATTCAGCTTCTAAATATCCTTCTTAAATTCCTTCTTCAGCTGCAAATTAATCTGGTTTTCATAAAACCGAGACACTGATGCAAACCTCTGTGAATCTTTGTACTCCCTTTTATGAAATGGGATAATCCAGTCACTGACACTTTATTCCACTCCTATTTTGGGTCATTATTTTATTTGCTTTGAAAAAGCATGATGATGTTTCATAATAAGTTTGCATAACCATGGAGTTCTGTCTCTGGATTTGCTATCATCTCTTCTCAGCTTCACAGCATTGTGCTGTGTTTTGTTGTTTTTCTTTTTTCAATTCTTTTTAAAGACAGGGATCAGGAGTGAATTCTCAGCACTGTCAAAACCAGTGGAAACAACTCTGGTCTTTAAGAGAATCAGGATTTTATCTCAAATCTTTTTATTTTCCTATCACCCTTGGATAACTCATAATAATAATAGTTAATGGGTCTGATCCCTGCCAAGCATTCTGGATAAAGAGTTAATGCATTTGGAAAATCCATGGCACGCTTATTATCAGGCTATTAGAACTGTATCAAATAAGGACAGAGTGCACAGGGGATTATTATCCTGACTGCAGATGTGTTGACATTGGTGAGCCTTGTGACACAGCACACATTTGTGGAAAGCCCTGAAGTTTACTAAAATATACAGTTGGCAAATTCCTGCCAGTCCTTTTTTTCTGGGCTGCCATAACCTTTTTCGAGAACAGATTTAACACATAGAACACGTTTAACATATAAATTTCATTCTGCTTCCAACAGCTGGATGTTGTACAAATCCTGTCATCCATGAATCAGAGCTATCAAGATCACAGACAGTGCAAACAGGGAACGTCTGATGCATGAATCTCCCAGGTGCACTATTGCACTCTCCAGAAAAGGCTTGCAAAATTCTGGCTATTGCATGTGTACTTTACAGCTTACTGGAGCTGACCTTGTAGGTAATACTGAAAGAGGAGTTGCCTTGATTGAAGGGAAGATTTTTTTTTCTGAGCTCGAGGTTCTGCTTTACTCTATGGTTGTGGCTTAACTTTTTCTTATTATTCTTTCTGTATGAGATCATGGTTTACTCTTTTCAAATACCTATGGAAAGTGTTCAGACATTTCTTCTTTTGGAGTAACTTGGAACGTCTCTGTTGATATCCATGGTCATGTTTGTGGGGGTGAATGCTTTGATTTAGATGTAGATGTATCAAAATTATCAGCTACCACAGGCACTGTGACACAGACAGAATATACTCCCAAATGGAACATACTTTTCCATGTCCAGAATCCTTGGAAAGCTCCATGAAATTCCAGTCTCTGGAAACTATTTGGTTAATATGCACTGTAAAGTTACCAGTGTGAACTTGCGTCATGGAAAGACTGATCTTCTCGTTTAGTGCAGGCAACTGAACCTTCTTAATTTTGTTCCTGTAGATTAAATTGGTCTTGAACCTTTGTCTCCACATGGTGTAGACATCACCTAACCATATATGTGATGTCAGGCATAAAATAAAGCATTTCCTCGAATCAGGATAATACCAAGACCTTTATAAGAATTGAGAGAAAAAATTGCCTCTTGCTTTCTCCCTGTTTTGAAGCTGACATAGTGCACGTATGATCAGTGAGTCATTGTGTATGAAATGATTATTAGGTTGTGACAGAGAAAGAGGGAAGATGTGAAGTAATCTGAAGGCTGTTTAGGGTTAGAAGCAAAGTCAGATATAATTTTGGAAGCCTGAACTATTTCCATTCCTTTTTAGTTGGAAAAGGGTAATTGTACATTTTGCAAGCCGAAAAATACCTCTAGTACAATTTCTGATACTCAAATTAGACCACGTGTTTCCGAAGTGGCCCTTGCTCCTTATACATTTCCTACTACAAGATAATTACTCATTTCTAGGCCAGAAGTAGATCAATTGACTGGGACTTAAAATATTTATGTGTAATTAATAGAGTGAATCAACCAAAACTTCTTTCTCTGACTGTGATCTACTTGTGTTGGGTGAAAAATCAAGTGTACCTACCTATCTGGACTACTTGAAACCTGTAATTGGTTTTCTATACTTGGGCATTATCTATTTAATGCAGATAACTATTTGTTTGGTTTCCACTGAAAGGGTTGATTTAAGAGTAGTTTTCATGCTGTTTTTTGGACATCCTGACAGAGGTCACATGTTCATTCCCATGAAATATTGGTAACTGATGGAGTTAAATACAAATCTGATAGGAAAGTAGCAATAGGTATAGTCTCTTTGTCATAGTATTGAACACTATGCCAGATTATCTCTTAGCACAACTCACATATTTCACCAGATGTGCTGAACGAGGATTAAACATGAATTTGAAATCTTCTCCACACCTTTCACATTATACTGAACCTCCTTACTTTCGCTTCAAGATGATCCAAACACACGCCTGTCAGTTTTTGCTCTGGAGTGTGGTGGAAATACCTTTATAAAGGTACTTACAAAGGCAGCTCATGCACCACCGGGACGTTGTGCACAAGCAAATTTGCTAGACAAGACTGCTTGTGGCCCGTTGACTCATTCAGAGCTCCTCTGGATGGCTGCACTGCACTGTTCATGATGCTGCAAAAATCCCTATACAATTCTTCATCTTGTCATTGTTTGTGAAGTCAGGTGGTTGTGCTATATATGAGGATAAGCAACTAGAAGTTTGCTTATCTCTTTTGCAGAGAGTATGGCATACCAGACCTTAAAACCATCACTGATCCTGAAACGCATCTCACTGTTTTGTACTGGTGTGCCGCTCCTTGCTGGGAAGTGGAAAGTTGTGGATTGAAACTTGTAGAGGAGAGAAAGACTTCTATCTCTTTCAGCTGCTACTACGGAGACTATGGTTCTTCAAGATGTGGGCCTAGCAAGTGAAGTGTTCAAATAAGCCCAGAATAGTATATATTAATTCACTGATTCTAGAAAAGGTGGTAAAACACCATAATGAATCATATGGACAAAGATTGTGCAATCTGATACATGGATTTCAGTTGTACATGTGGGAAATGTGTATATTGTTTAACTGTGGGTGTCTTGTGTGTAGCTACAAATACTGAGGTAAATATTTCAACTCTTGCATGTGAAGGCACTTAAATATACAGTTGCTACTGCCTGAGTCAAATATCTGCTTCTCTTTCAAAGTAAGAGTTTCCATTTAAATACTGACAATGAAACTAATGTATAAAATCTGAGAATGTGGGAGTGATCCTCCTTGAGAGGAAATCTTGGGAATGGAGATATGGATAGATATGGAATGTGCAAAGTGATGATAAGAAAACATACACTATACACCTTGAGCTATTGTTATATTACAAGAACCTTTCTTTCTTAAGCTCCCAAAATAAAAATTACTGAATAAAATAAATTGGCCTGTGGCCTCTTGAACTTGTCAGGAGCAAGTTTGCTGGTAAGAACACTTCAGCTTCAGAGATCTTAGCTGAACAATATGCTGTCTCTGTTGGTTTTGGGATTTTTGGGGGTTTGTTTTCTTTGTTTGGTTGGTTTTCCCTCTGCTTTATTGAGAAACTATTCTGGTTTTACTGATTGGTGGTTGTAAGGAACAAGGGATCTAGATCACAGTTGCTGGTACTTATAGGGAGTAACTTGCAATGTTGCAGAAAGTCAACCAATGCTCTGGGCAGCAAACTTGAATTTGGGAAGGAAAAATGTGGTGCATTTTTGTCCTCCTGTTTGGAAACCTTCAACCTACGATGATGTAAGTTGTAACAGGTCGGTCCTGGACATATATCACCATGTGCCATATTGTGTGTTTGTTCTCTCTCTGGAAAAGTCTGGGCCACATGAATAGTGAGGGAAATGTTCTTAATTTTGCTTTTGGGTTATTACTTCATTAGAGAAGATGATGCATTTTGCCATTTGCTGTGGTTTTATGACTCAGAACTTCCTCTTTCACTTCATCACAGTTGTGATGCGTACTGTGACCTGCGGATTGAGGGACTTGCAATTCTGTACTCTGCCAGCAAAGAACAGTATTGTTCTTTGCTTCTCATTTGTCTGCAGTTGAGCCAGGCACAAATGGATGCAGTTTCAGATGGATCTAGAAAGCACTAAGGCTGTGGCAGTGCTGTATGTGCGTTATGTTTGTATTTACATGTTCATGATAGTTATGTCTGGGAACACTTGTATGTCTTGCCAGATACTCTGGTACCCGGTAGCTGTTCTGTCTTTCCCCCAATAGTTTGTGGACTTCTGCCAGGTTGTTTGCCTTTTGTTATGAAAGAGATAAAAATAAAATGGGCTGGACCTTGATCAAGAAATGATTTTAGATACAGCTTGGCAACAGAAGCAGACCCTCAGCAACATTTTCCATTGTACAGTCATTCTTTTTTCTATAACTGGGCAGTATGATAAATTGCTAATTTCAGGTCAGGCAGCTTAAAGTGCAGAACAAAAACAATGACACCATGGAAAATAAAAAGTGTCCAGTGTATTGAGTTTAAATTTAAATCTGCCTTTCTCAGGAAGCAGACTTAAGCAACAAGGATGAAACGTACTTCGGAGGAATATGGCTGAAGTCTGATGAACAGGATTATCTTTATCAAATTCACTAGTGGAAGGGGTTTAAATGCTTTCTGATGAAAAACAGATGAACGGAACCAAATTTTTCTTTAGCTTGCCCCCTTCATATACAAATAATTCTACTGTGCCTGATTAACTAGTTCTATTTTCTTTCAAGTTCATCAAGTCTGTTTTTAAGAGGTTAACTTGACACCAGTAAAACTTAATTACCTCCTTACATCCATCTTGATCTCACAGAATAAAAGCTGTTAGAAATGGTTTCAGAATGGTTATCCTTCTGGTCTATTCCCTGTCTACATAAGCCCGTACCAATGTTATGAAATATTTCATAAATGCTTATTGGGCATTTACCAGCATTTTCAGAAATATCCAAATTAGGTCCTTAGATCCCATTGAATTTAATAGGACTTAGGACTCTCTTGATAACTTCAGATATCCAAAGAGCAATAAACGTTTAACTGGTAGTTTTCAACCTACTAAAATCAATTAACTAATTACCCAGTACTGCAAATTCTTTGTAAATGTGATTCTGGGCTCCTTAGTCTCTCTTAAATCAGAAACTGGGCTGTTTAGCCATGAACATGGATTTGAAAAGTTGGTCTTAAAAGTTGCTGTGTCCCGTTCCTGAGGGAGATATCAACATTGTTTCAAAGATCTCATTGTCATGTCAGTATTTGACGCATGAATGCTGTTCATCTGTGCTTAGTGTATTAAATTATTTATCCTCAGTGATTTTACTCTCTGCATATTAGGAGATGTGGTTACAACACTGACTGTTTCAAGAGATATGGAAATAATAGGAATATGTAAACAATTAGGAAATTACTGAAGCAAAGTATGTAAATTTAGTTATTGAGACCTCTCTTATCAAAGCAGCTTAATTATGATTTTTATCGCACTTCTCTGAACAATTTCCAATAAGACAAGATTTTGTTGGTGGTGAAATGCATAAACGGGGAATAGAAAATTCAAATGTACTGTCTGACAGCCCTGTGGTGGCTATTAAAACTCTGCTCCATGGTGTGATAAAATGCCCTCTTCCTGGCTGGATAAGTATCAAAAAGTCTTTGTCCTTTTTTCTACACTTTATCCCATGGCAAACTCATGTCTAATTTACTGTTCATACAGAGATTTTCTAGGTTTTTGGTTCTAATTGAATAACAGAGTTTTAGACAATTTCCTGGAGTTATGAGTTAGAGTGACCATCTGTGGGCTGAAAGAGTCATTAACTTTCCATGGTCATTTCCACCCATTGTCTTCCTTTTAGACTACCCATAAGGATTCCAGTTAGCAACCAAATGTAATGATGGGTTGTTTTTTGTGTCAGGGGAACACCTGTCCATTAGGAAGAAAACTGAGGCTTTCAAGTTTTTTTCAAGTAGATCAGTGAAGGACTGTCAGTTGGGAACAACATTTGGTCAGTAGCAATCTGGTACAGACTGCTTCAAATCCATGACCCCAGACTGGAAGATGGTGTTGTCTGATCAACCTGCTTCTTCAGGGAAGACAGTTTAGGCAACAACATTTTTTTTTATATTGGGCTGTGAAATAGCACTTACATAACTTTCAATACACTTGGCTATAGTTTTAATGGTCTCTCTTTACAGAATTCTCACCTGCCCATAACTGAGCTTTTTTTATTGAGTGCATATATCTGGTGTGGAATTAGGGTGTCATCAAACATAATATGGCCCCAAATTAATATTTCACTACAAAGAGATTCTACTCCTGGTTTGTTAATGAACTTCATAATTAGCTGGTAAATTCAAAGTGGAAGAGAACTTTTTTTTTTATGTTTTGCATTTGTTCCCTATTAAAAAGCCATTTGTCTTTCTGCTTAAGGGTCAGACAAATACTCTGCATTCAGGACCTGTACTGCTGAGCTCTCTTTCCTCAGGAGCTGGCGTGTCACTTGTGAATTTCAGCTTTACTAATAAATTCTTCTTACCAATTAATCCTCCTGTATATTTTACTGGATTGTTCTGATCTTTACTTATGTCCTAAAATGTTGCTCAGCGTCCTGTGTTTATAGAAGCTGTATTCTACCACTGTGACATCTGCATTTCAGGAACAGGATTTCCTGTTCTTTCTGGTATATAATTTCCAAAGTAGGCTTGAAATAAGGGAAATACAGTTGTCTCCCCCCCCAGCATCTACATGATTACAAGTGCTCTATGGAAATGATACAAAGCCTTTGTCCCTGCCCAAAGGACTTTTAATCATTTTTTTTAAAAGCAATTTAACAAGTGGAATCAAAAAATAGTACAGAGAATATGGAGATGAAGTACTCTGTAGCAATTATTTCCTTTGACTCATCAGTTCGGATGCACACAGATCTTAGCTGCAGTGGAAAGATTTTCTTGCAGCAATGATTTTTATTACTCAATGATTCTTGTGAATGTTGTGGAGATGGTTAGTGGCTGAAGTAAGAAAACACATCTGTGTTGAAGACCTTTGGTGAAAATGTGATTCCCTGTATGAAGGCTGAGAAAGGAATAAGGTGCTAGAGCTCATTATTATCCCATCCTGCACACAGAAAAGATAAAGAAAAGTTATAGTTGAAGACAGACTGGTTTCTTTCAGTTTGCACTTGGTCTGGTTTTCTTGAGGTCACTCATGATAGATGGCTCTTTCATGTTAAAATATCATGAAAGTGACTCTTTCAACTTCTCTAAGTGGCTGCTGTAATTTTGTAACAAGTGCTTTGAAATCTCTTCTGGCTGAGATTGGAAGAAATCAGAAATTCTGGAGAAACGAAACCAAGATTTGATTCAGCTGTTTTAGTTTTGGAACCAAAAGCAAATGCCCATCTTTTAATGCTTTTCTCCCTTGTTCCAGTTGTAACTTGTGGTGACTGGTCTTTGAACAGACTGATTTACTACAGCGCACAGTATTTGACCCTTAATGCCAGCATAAGATGGGCAGTGGAAAAACTTGTGAACTTCCCAGTGTCTTCAGCCTTCTGTTGTTATAAGGTATCAAGTTCCTTTCCATTTTTATTATTTTCACTTTTTCCTTTTTTTAAAAATTTTTTTATTCATGCTTACTGTCTTTTGGCAAACAGCTTTGCATTTCCTTCTCTTTTGGAGCATTTGTGGCCACATAAGTTATCAGCTATAAAAAGTCAAGAGCAGGAAAGCTTGTCCTTGACATACCCGGTGGAAAAAAAAAAAAAAGGGCAAACCATTTCCTATTGCTTTGTTCCTTTGGTAATTGCTGTAGGAGGTTACCAGAAGGAACAGTGTCTTGTCTTCAGGTCAGGATGGTAAACTGTGCTGTCCTGCCATACTGAAGAAAGTACAGTTTTTTGTTTCCTGCAGGGTGAGGTAGAGCGGATGTGACTCCTGACAGCTAACCTTGTGAGCTGGGTTGTGGGCTGCAGAAGGGTATGCAAGGTCTGTGTTGAAGGTGGATGAGTACAGCAGGATGAAGAGTAGCCCACTGTGTTTGAAATAGGTTGTAGCACTATTTCACAATTTAAAGCTTCTTGTCTGGACAAGTTGTCTAATATTGTGTCACTGTGAATAGTGAGGAAGCAACAGAATTGGTGTCAGAGGATCAGTAATAACTTAAGTACAACAATTTATGTGAATAGCTTAGACATTTATTGTTGGATAGTGTGAATCATTCTTTAGAAACACTTCTTCCCTTCATGGTCTATAGAGAATACCTAGCTGGTAGGTCTGAGCTTTTTGGCTAGTGTATGCAGTAGTTAAAACTTGGTTAGATACTTTTCATTCACCCCCTTTTTCTACTCTGTGAAACAGGGAGAACTGACATTTAGCCATTTGTAAAATGCTTTGTTAATTAAAGGCAAAACCACCTTGCTCAGTTGTTAGAATTTTTGGTGCATCATTGCAGGACTTGAAATCATAGGCATGGATGGGATTGCTTTGTGTTAACTGCCCTAAATACATAGACTAAAAAGGTGGTCCCTACTCAAAAGAGCTTCCCATAAAGAAGTGATGGAGGGATGCAGCCTGGCCAGTGGATGACTACGAGCTGTTGCAAAACAGGAGAATAATTTGTAAAATGAATTTATGAAATTTCCACCTGTTTTCTCTCTTCTGCGGGTCTCACAGCTAGCTGCCTGTTGGTTTTGGATTTGGATTTGGATATTTGAAGGTTTTGTGAATCCAGGGTTTACCTGACTGTCTGTATCACTCTACTGTAGGGCTGATGACACTCTTTAAGAATGATTGTCAGGTTGCTCATGATGGATTTCTGCTGGCTGATTCTAATCTGAAAGTCCTTTCCTATTTCTACAGGGCATTGTGTTGGTTATCCGTGAGTGCAATTGGTTTTAGAAGCAGTAATGATTTCAGGGGCTAGGAATAAAATTTTTTCCATATCTGTCATTAAATTAATTTTATCTTTATGGAGAATTCTTTTGAATAAGTGCGTTAAAATAGAGTTATGTGAGGTGTCTCGTGGCCACTGCTTTCCTTACATTACACTTGAACCCTGGGGATTAGCTGGGAACCCTATTTCACCAGAAACTCTCATGCTCAGTGAATTTTTCTGAACTGAGGATTTGTAATAAACATCAATCCAAAACAGATAAACAAGTAGTTTTCTTTTTTCTTTTTTTTCTTCTGTCTTTACAGTTACCCAGGAGGTTCAACACAACTGTCATAAAACCTGTACAACTTTAGCTGTACAGACAGTGGCCATACAAATTATTGAATTTAATACCACAAATTCGTTTTCATATAAGAATTAAAATATACTTCTGAATTTATTTAATACATTCTTTGCCATAGCAAAGTTTACTAAGCTGGTGCCCAGTTATGCTGGCAGGTATTTTTCCTGCATTCTGAACACATCTTCTCAATGCTGGCTGACTTCAGGTAGGCCATTCAACATGGATCGAGTGAGAATGATTTTCAGACAGATTATATGGTGGCCGTTGTTGGGAACAAGTGTTCATTTAGGTCAGAGTCATGCTGAGGATGAAGTGGTTGTCACCTCTTACCAACCTGCAGGACTTTATGTTAAATTCAGATATTTTTAAAGATAATTCTTGGCACAGAAGTTGGTTTTTTTTAAACAGTTGTATTCTTCTCCTATCACCTTTATGGTTAAAAGAGCTTCAGATTACTCTATTTCAGTTGAGAGATGACCAAAAAGATCCAGAGATTTGGGTGAGTGTGTTGCTCTGAGTTTAAACATAAACTTAGCTTTAAGCAGAGCATCAGTCTCGATTATATCAGTAGGGTTAATGATGTGCCTCTATTTAAGCAGGGCTTAGATGCTACAGTGAATCTGAACATTGGCCCTGAGATTTTACGTATTAGAAAAGAAATAGGTATTTCCTGGCTGAGGTACTGCAAATTCGAGGTAAAATCCTGCTATGTTCCTTTTTAATAACCTGCACAATTGCAAATTTTTAATCCATTATACATTTATTTTATTTTGCTGGCTGCATTTTACTGATGTAAAGTTCAAGGCTGAATTTCTAAAGAAATAAAATTCTGCTTCCATTGCCCGTTGCTGTTAATTTAGGCTTTATTATCTGGTGTTTGCTACTAGAAGTATAGCATCACTGTGGGTCTACAGTGGCTCCCCTGTGCTGGATCAAGTCTCCTTTTTTTTTTTTTCTTTTACAATGGGTGAGATGTGTTTAATTTATTGTAGGAAACTCTTAAAGATGCAAGATCCTTTTTAGAGGCTTCTACAATAGCCGTGAAGCACTTATTTAATCCCATTGAATGGAGGTTAGATTTACTAGCTGGGCTAGACATGATTTTTGTTCAGGAGTCATCTCAGAGTACATCGAAGTTTAAAGATCTTTGCAGAAAACCCAAGGAGAAACAAAAGGAGTAAATTTTAAAAGGAACTTTGTCAAGGAGTTTTAGATGTTAAACAGATAGAAAAACCATGGTGGCTTGACTGAGACGAGTGTTGGGTTAGCAGAATCGTTACTGATCCAGTGAGACATGCTAATGAGGCACTTTAAATGCAAGTTTGATGGAAAAAGGGGCAATTTCATACCAAAGTGCAGCAAGGTTACTGCATCAAAGAAGGTACACTTCAGTTCTGCAAAAGGGGACAATGCTCCATTGTCAGATCCTTTTTCTTTTGACTTTAAACATGTTTTAACTACACTATTTACTAAATTGTACAACGTGGCTTGCTCACTGATTGAGGATTTATGACCAGAAACAAACCTGTTAGGGAAAAAAGAAAAACTGAGTGTGATCCATACTGTAGCTACATAAAATAGTTTGAATGAACTTAACCTGAGCACGGTGGGGGGTGCACAATATGGTTTTCAAGCTCAGGGGCCTACGATCTGAGTTCGAATAGATTTTTGTCTTTCAATAACAATTTAAAAAAAAGGGAGAGTGTTCAGAGACATCTGTGGCCTCTCAACCAACGTTAATACAGATGTCTCAGTTTTGTCTTAAAAAGCCCGCTTCAGAATCATGCCTTATCAACCCATCCAGCATGTGAAATTCCTCAGGCTGCATCATGCCTGAAATTCACAAACATCTTGTTTTATTTTCAGTTCTTACAGCTCTTTTGGTAAAAATAAAGACCAACAACAGAAATACTTGCTGTTGGTGCCATGAAAAATCATTACACAAATGTTTCACTTCCATGAAGGAGAATTTAGGCTCTCTTATGAGATTTAGTTTTTGGGTGTGATTACTACACACAAACACAATGAAATGGCCTAAGTTTTGCCTTGCTATTTGTTAAAAGAATGGACAAAATTCATTTGCAGTTAAGAACAGATTTGTCCTTATGTAGTTTAGTAGAATTGCACTGGAGAGATTCTAAAGCAAGTTACTCTGTCCCGGCATAACAGAGCCCCAGTTACAAGAAATTTCAGTTATGGGCATTTGTAATTTTTTTTTTTTTTTTGAAACTGGAAGCTGCTTGTGACAAGATATTTATTATTTCACATCTTGTGAAAGGTTGCTCAGCTGGGTTCTGAATTGAACTTCCAACTTCCATAGTTCCCACAGGCACTCCTAGTCAGAGTGAGAAACCACAGAACCAGCGTAAAAGCAAAAAGGTCACCAGAATGGAGAATCTTAATAGTTCCTTTCTCAGCCCTCAAAATTGAATTTAAATGAGGTTTCAAAAATTGCTTTCATTGTTCTCCACATTTCTCTATGTTTTATTGCTAAGCATTTAGCTCACAACTTAGTCTAAAAAAGACTACATCTCAATATAAAGATTCTCTTCATACATCTCAAAAAAATGGTGTCTCATTGAGGAGTCTACATTGCAAGGCCTTTCTGCAAGATTTTGTTTCAGCACCTATGTTAAGTGGGAATGTTTTGTCTATTTTAACAGAAAAGATCCATAGTAAAAGTTACTAGATTCAGTGTCAGCTGGCAAAGATCACCTGTAGATCTACAAACTTCTTTTACACTTCAAACTTGGCTGTTGTTTTGACCCTGCATAGCAAACATCAGTTAGATTTTCACAGGGTATTTATATTTGGGATTGGTAATTATGTACCCTTAGTATGTATTTCAACATTACATCTAGATAGATGTAGATTTGTTCAGTAGGAGTTTATCAGTGCACACTTTTTCACCATTTAAATAGGTCACAGGATATGTATAATACATGACTAGAATGAAAATTTTCAGGTTTTATGTACATACTTTTTTTTTTTACCATGGAGAATGCAAAAGTCTAGGTAATAATAATAAAAATTGAAAACTAGGTGGCAGTAATACCCAGCTGTAGAGTCCTCCTATGAGCAAAGATGGGATGACTCACAGTTTTCTTAGGAATTCCAAGGGTGCTGCAGCCCAATACTAAATGGCTCAGCTATTAACAAACAGAAAAAGTACAGGACCAAGTGCTCATATGGATTCATTCACTTAAAACAAGGAATTGTTACAGCCATTCCTCTTCTAAAAAGGAAGAACATGAAGAACTGAAGTGAATATCATAAATGAACTAATCAGTGCAGCTAAACTTGTTCAAATATATATGTTAAAAGCATTTTCCTACTCACACCAAGTGACAGAAGAGGAGGATCTGTTATTCCTTCTGAAACTCTTGTTTTTTGTGGTTGTGGCCAGAGGCCAGCAAGTGTTCTAAAGCCCATAAGCAGACTGCTGTTCACGTCGATGGTTATATATAGTGCATGTGCCAGAGTAAGCTAGAAGTAACATGGCTAAAATCTGTGGAATCACCCTGTAAAAGGACTGTTATTGGCACTGATCTCAGGAGTTCATGATGAAAATCCTCATTTATTTAGAGGCATGAGCTGAGGCTACAGTCCTAAGAAGAGTTAGACAATTCTAAGATTTATTGGCTGACTTCATTGTTTAAAAGCAATATGCTCTCCTTAGATTCATACAATTAAATTGCATGTGCAAAGAAGAATGCGTTGTCCTTTTCTGGTTAGCTGAGCTGCTTGTGTGGCAGGACTGTACAGAAAGGTTTGGGGAGTCTTGCCTCTTGGATGAGGTTCTCTGTCTGACAGTACTGGAAATATGTAGTATTTGCTTTGTTACCATGAATTATTTTGTTTGAAACTGAGTCACCTAAATAGCCTCAGAACTGTCCGAACTGCCTCAAACTCATCTTACTTCAGCAGATATTGCAGAGATTTGTTCTGTATTTGATTTGAATTTATGTATCTCTGTCTACGACAAAGATCTTTGACACCTGCTTCTTTTCCAACAAATATTTCTATGCTTTGCACAATTTTGCTATACAGTCTTAAACTTAGAAGTCATCACTGGAATTCCTGCCCATAATATAAGTTGACGTGCTTCCTCATGCTTTTCAATGAGAAATCTTAATAAATATACTAACTCCTCTTTCTGTGCCATTTTCTGGGTTTAGCCAGGAGATAACAATGAGCTCAGTGTCAGTATCTGCCTTTTATTTTTTGGAGGGGGAAGGATGTTTCACAAGCCTGTTTCTATTATTACTTCTGCCCTTCAGAAACAAAAGCGAGTAGAACTTGATGAGGTCACAACTATCAGTTATTGGGGAAAAAAAGGGTCTCTCTCACAAGTTATCCAGAGTATTCACAAAATACCTTTGCCCAAACCCTGCAATAATAGAAAGGGAATTCATCTTCTCTGTAGAATTACTTGCTAGGTACTGGGTACCAGTCACTGGTTGCCTTGGTAACTGAAAGTTAACAGTTCATAGTGAAGTTTCTCCTTAAAACTAACTGGTTTACTTTGTAAACGACCCTTGTTTTCCAAAGCCTCCATTTTAATTCTTCCTGACCCATTCTTTATTTGCATAATAGTGAAGCCTATCAGGCCAGTTTTTCTAGGGCTTTCTGAAAAGTGTGATAAGATTATTTTATTTGTATATTTTTTGCATATGTTCAAGTGTTCATTATGTTAGGAAAAAATGTTAAGCCTTTTGTACCTGAGCCAAACTGACTCTACCCTCTCCCAAACTAGATCTCCTTCAAGTGTGAGAGGAGTTTTGACCTAGTCCTAAGGATGTGGAGAACATGGTAGGCTCTGGGGTAACTTACTGCTTCTAGTAAGTTACCCCATGTGAGTAAGGACAGCTTGGACCCAGCATAAATTTCTGTCTGTCTGAAACATAGACTCTGTTAAGTGGTTACCCTCATTCTTATACATGTATACCCTCTTATACATACAGCCAACTATATGCATCTCACCTCTGCAGCTGGGAGATTGCTTATAAGCACCAAAACCATACCTGTGAATTTTTGTGTATATATACATGTTTTATAGGCTTAGAGTGCTCTTGATGATAAACTGTAGGCTTTTTCTTCCTCTCCTGGAGGCTTAGAGGAAAAGCCACTGTGCCGCTGGTAGCCCAGGGTCAAACCTAATGCATACATTTGTGGACTTTTACCCCAGCAAGATTGCTGTTGTCTTTTGATGAAAAGAGCTAAGAGCCCATTGGATATATTCCAATGTTTTAAACTTTAAAAAAAAAAAAAAAAAAGCTATAGAATTATATTGTCAAGAGTTCCTGTTGCTTCGAAGAATGCAATTTAAAACAAACAAACCAAGCTGTAATAGATATAGTTATCAGCAATAGAGAAAAGATCTTAGCAATTACTTTTATAACATCACATATCTGCTGAGGGTAATCAACATGTATTGCCTGAAGATTGTAGCACGCTTTACACTTTACAATCACATCATAAATAGAGGGATATCTGTGATCTCTTTCATGTTTGTGACTCTGCTTCTGCTTTTGCTTAAGAGTGTTAACCAGATGACACTTCTGTCCCTTAATTTATTCTGTCAGCCTCTCAAATGCCAAAGCTCATTGATGGAAACCTTGTCTAAGAAGGAAAAAAAGAGTAAATACAATCTCTGGGTGAGTTTACTGGATTGTGTTCTCTTCCACACTCAATGCAATTATACCTTCAGAAGTTGATGTTACATTTTCCTGTAGAGGGGGGGGTTGCAGAATGTTGCTTAACAAAAGGAAGCCAAAGAGAATTCTTTATCCTTTCTGGGAAAGGCAGCAGTATCTTTATAGTTACGGGAAACCAGAAGTAAATCATTAACTTAAAAAACTTAGAAGTGAGAATGTTATTTGGATCTATATATACTGAAGGACAAGAATCAATATAAGTGTGTAGGAAGGAAGATATTATTCTGTACACTGTTTTCCTAGTTACTCTGCATACATTAGTAAAGAAAGGTGTCTCCATTTCAGGTGGTTGTGTATGATCAGAGAAAATGAATATAATTGCCTTAAAATGCAACATATATCCTCACCTTTTGAATCTTGTGATGAATTCGGAAAAATAACTTACATCTGGAAGTCAAAGGCTGCCTTGCCTTTTATCTCAGTTGGATCAGGATTGAACCACAGCATTATATTTCCATGGGAGTCACTTGTGCGTTATATCAAAAAGAGAAATGGAAGTTTTCCAGCAAAAGAAATATTTCTTTCTAAACTATTCTTATTTTGGCCTTGGTTCTATGAACTTGTATGGACATTTGTCATGTACACACAAATCTTTAGGGTTCAGAACAATAGGCCTTAAAATCTTTTTTTAAATACAATGTAATACTAAGGCAATGAACCGGTCAATACTGTGGATGGTGTATGCTAATTGTGACGGATGCCTTAAATTTTCCAAGCAGGAAGGTGGCAGTTCCTATTTCTAGTTACAGAACCATTAATCAGCAAACTTTTAAACCCTTCGGCACATGCAGAAAAATAAGTATATATTTACCATGGTAAACCTACCTCTGGGTATGGGTTTGAGAGAGTAATATTTACAGGATTGAAAGCCTTAATCTAAACGTACACTAATTTTCCTTGTCTTTTGGGGAGTTTTTATCTGCAGAACTTTTCTTGAAGCTGTTTATCTAAATATTGATATAATCAGTAATATATATAAGTATAATCTTGATAATGATGAACATATATGCTTTTATTCAGTTGTGTAGGTCTTTAATCATAAATGATCCAAAAGACTTATATGCATAGGGGTACCTTGACACAGGAAGATGTAAGGAGATGTGAGGAACACTCTGAGGGCAGCCTTACAGAGCTATTGCCTGATAGAGAACCGGGCCAGGATCCTTCAGTTAACTTCCCCATCTTCTGCACACATCGGGTCTTAGCGATGATGTGCAGACAGGTCATAGGATTGTTGTTCAGGCTGAAAGGGCCCCAGTCCTTGTACGTAATAAAAGAGCAGTAGGGGTGAGGGCTGAGCAAAGTCTGTGGTATGTGTTCTTTTGGTGTTCACTGAACAACTGCTGTTATCAACCTTATTTCTTTTCAAAGTGCTAAACACAGGTACGGCATTAATGCAGATCTAAAGTTAGACAGATCCAAATAAGGCCTGTGTAACTTCTTTTCACTTTTGACTATATTTATCTATACATGCCTAAAGTATCTTTATACCACTATAGCTGTGGTATAAATAGGCTGCACTGAGATGCACTGTTTTATGCCTCTCTCTTTAACTTTACTAGCATTCTTTTGTATACAAAAACTACAATCTTGTCCTGAAAATCTTTCTCAGTCCTCCTGGAATCTGGATTTTCAGGCTAGAGGATTGCCTTTAAAAAAAAAACAAACAAAAACACACCAATGAAATCTTCTTTAGTCAATCCATGTAGGAAATGTCTTTTCTTTTATTCTCGCTTTTTTTTTTTTACATTCAGAACATTTGTAGAGTTAATTATTTTTTCCTTACACTTAGATAACAGAATTAAGTCTCATTTAACTCATATATGTCAGTTAAAAGGCTGATCCTTGCAAGAGGTTTAAAGGATTCCAAAGGCTCTAAAGCCTCTCTCATGATATTTCAATTACTAAATCATAGGGTTTATGAAGTTTTCTAACAGAAACATTATGTGGAAACTATACAAGATCTTTACTGGTTTCTTGAATGCTGTAGGCAGTAAAGTGTATTACAGCTTTACTCTGTATTTCCCAGTGAACAATTGTAACCTTTTAGTTTCCTCGATAGCATACAGGGATCTGCCTTTCATTTATTTAGTTTTAAGCTACTGTAGTTACACAAATACCTGTTGAGTTCACTCGTGTTAAATTTGTAACCTTGTATCCGTAAACTTGTGTACCTGAATACAATCTCTGGGGACCAATCAGTGATTTGTGAGACTGTTTCTTGTACACGGCAGGAACAACATGGAGAATGGCAGCACAAACTCAATTATTCCACCTCACCAAGGTGCTTCTGTTCTGCTCTAGATTAATCGCTGTTAAGAGGGCATAACCTAACCTAGTTTTTTGCAGCTGACTCATTTAGGTCCCTGGACAGCAACCTCCCACCAAATCCAGCAAGAGGACAGGTTGCAGCCTCTCTTAGGACTGCATCTGATGTGACAAGAATAAAACAAAGGTGACAATAGTTCACGATGGAAAAGGCAGTAGAAGAGTAATGGAGAAACTGTGAGTAGTAAGAAAATAAGCTATTTTTGACTATGTTGCTTGTTTTTACCCTATGTCCAAACCAAACTCAATTTAACAATTTCCAATGTTTTTGTAGAGACTTTTTTCTTCTCTGAGAATGGCAAGTCACAACAATCTCATCTGAAAATATAGATGCTTGAGATTCCCATTGTGATGATATTTTTTTCTTTTTTTTTGATATTTGCCACTTTGGGTGCTGGTGCAAACTGGTGAAGCATCTGCTCTCAGTCTGCTTTGCTGTTGTCCTTCACTTCACATCTGACTTTCAAGGAAAATACAAGCTCCCATTTTTTATTGATAGTGCTCTACACTCACTTTAACTGCTTGCTTCACATTTTAGACTACAGATGGGCTTAATCCTTACAACAAGCCAATACATTTTTTTGCTGAAAGGAAGCAGACAGAAAGTCTCTCTAAAACACAGAATTATGAGGTTTTTTGAAATTGGTAAGGACAGATTCAAATTCACCCTTCTCATTTCTTGCATCACAAAGAAATTCCTCTCTCCCTCATAATCCAAGCACATTCTGATCACCAGTTGCATGCACTCCTCGCATATGGGTGCTGTATGGTTTTATGTTGTGTGGCACGGCTCATTGGATCAAATTCTGTGAGTGTCATATGCCAAACAGATCTATCTCCATGAATATCTTTTTAGAGGTGGATGATTCTGGGAAAGGACTGTCCCTTGGGAGTATGATACCCTGTGTATGTGAGCACATTTGTCAGCAGTGCCTCTTCCATAGCTGCAGTCACATAACATGGCCTGTTGGGTCAGGTGAGCACAGCTTCCCCAACACAACAAACTGCCCCTAACTTTTATTCCTGGGCACCCTTGCTGTTTTGGGGCAGTAGGAGAGGGCAAAGTAGGGGGTCTGGAACAGCAGGTCTCTGCCAAAGCTAATGTGCCTCTCCTGCTCACAGTCTTCTCACCACTGTTCCTACAACAGAAAGGCAGCCTGTGTGGATTTACCTACACCTCATTGCTGTGGAGCGAGATGGGTGGGGGTGAAAGTAGCTACTGAGCAAAGTTATTGCAATGACTGTTTTCTGCAGAGTATTTCCCTTTCGGTGTCAATTTTCAAATGGAAAATATTTCATGTGCCACCACAAACCAGAGATACTGCAGAGCTACAGAACATTGCTCTTGAAAGCTGTCATGAAATAAATATATATATGAGGTTATAAAAATGGGTTTTGTATAAACTGCCCTCTTTAACAAACATTTCACTTCCTATAATTGTGTGTGCTTTTGTTTGAACTTATCAAATATGTGATTGTTCTCCTTCTACTTCAGGGAGATAAGAAATCCACCCTCCGGATATGCAGAATGATGTTGTTGTAATCACTCTTCAAAGGGAGATCCACAGTAAACAAAAGTTGTTAGCCTGTCGCCTCTGCAGCTTCTTTCGGTGAGCCCAGAACTTCCAGAAAAAGCCTGGGACTAAGAGGAAAGGAGAAAATTAACTTAAGAACAAGTCAATAATTTTAATTTCTTTGGTCGTAGGAAAGACCATGATTTATAGGTCTATGTAAGAACACCTCAAAAATATTTTTATATAATCTTTTTACCTAAGCAGAAAGTGTTTTGTCTCAGAATAGGTTGATTCTTTGAAGTTTACCAGCGTTGCTATAAACCAGCAAGACATGGAAAAAAAAAAGAAAAAAAAAAGCCTTAAGGAAAATCACTTGGACCAGATAACACTGTGTAACAGCAACAGGGTTTCGGTGCATGAGGTACATCAGAATTTTACTGTTGCACTGACACCTGACAAAATCACATCCCTTCACTGAAGCTGCTCTGCTGGCCAAACTTTGAAATGCGGACTACAACTTATAGCTGTGTGTTTTTTGTAGTTTTGCATTTTTTTCATGCAAAGATAAAATTCCTAAAAATGATCAGATCAGCATTATGGAACCAAACTGGCCAGCCCAATTCAGCAGCACTGTCCTGCAAGGTTTCCCAACTTGCCCAGTGTTTCTCCTTTGTCACAAGGAGAATGTCTCTGAATGACGCAGCTGACTTTCTGCTCTTCTGCTCCAGTCCTTCTGTGTTGAAATTCCTAACAAAGCCCCTCAGTGTTAACATAGGTGTGGTCACTTCTTGGACACCCAAGTGAAACAGAGTAGAGCTAGAGCTGCTGCCTTCCTCTGCAGAGGGTTTGTGTCCCCTGGAGGGCTGATGCAGAGTGTCTGTAAGCTTAAGGTCAAACATGATGAGCAGGCTCATAAGGTACCCGTGCCCTCTTACAGTCGCAAATATCCAGACAGGGTGGAGGTGCCTGGCTCATTTCTCTGTTCTGCATGCAGCCAGATTTGTCATACTGTGCAACAGATTTCTGATAACAGCTGCTTATCACTCAAGGAATTGAAAGAGTGAAGCCGTAAAAAGCATGTATAGTGCAAACCCTTGTTTGTTAACAGTACAATCTCCCACCAGAAAAAATGGAAATCTGCTCTTTGATTTTGTACCCACCACCTTAGATTCCTAGGAGCTGGAGAGATACCTCTCTAGGTCTTGTGAATTGTTAACAGAATGAAATTTCAGGTTTATAAATTAGAAGTTTGACATGATTCTTTGTCACATAGTTTGAATTCCTAACCAAATCTGATCTGGCTTCTGAAAGTTCTGAGATTTACTGATCCCTAATGTAAGCCTGAATCCACAGGATAGATTTTTTAGGTCACACTAAAGTTGGTGAAGTTAGGTGTTGCTTAGGTCACAGACAGTTAAAACCAGGAAGTGATTCAGATGTTACAGGTCTTTCTGCATAACTACTGTGGGAAGAATCATTAGCTCTGACAACAGTAGCTGCAAAAGGGTTGTATGGTAAAACCTTACTTATGACTAAAACCCGTCGGCTAATATTAAAGTTCTCGTATTCTGAGTGACTGTCATTGCCCCTGCACTCAGATCAAACAAACCCATTCAAAAATGTAAATCCAAGTTGATTTTGCTTGCTTTGAAAACAAAGGCTGAATTGTCAGAATTGTCTATTATCTAAGCATTTTTGCAGAATGTACATGGATTCATGTCCCTCAGCATAGTGCATCCTTTGTTTGATTTGCTTTCAACATTTTTGATGTAGGTGATTTTTTCTTTTCTGTGCTAAGAAAGGTAGTTTCATTTTTCATCACTTCTTTTCCAAAGAATAAAATGTTTGTCTTTACAAAGTTTTCACTGAATGTTAATCTGTAGCATATTAACTATTAATTCATTGGAAGGATACTTGATGACTACAATAGTGAAATACAAGCCTTGTCTCAGTGGAATCTGGATTTCCCTGCTTTATGTTGGTTTGGTTACCTAAAGATCAACAAATAGGAATTTTGTGAGTACTTTCAAAATTAGATAAATGTCTGAGCACCCTCATCAAATTCACTTTCAAAGCATCCAGCCCATGTAAATCCTGCCCGAGTCAGTGGGAGATACAGGGCCTCAGCAATTTAAAAAGCAAGCAATTGCCTTTTAAGTGCTTAAAGGTGGATTAAGAAAGCTAAATCTAAACACCAGGATTGAAAATAGTGGGTTTTAATTCCTTTGAGCCAAACTTTAATGTCATTGTCCTTGATAAAATGAGGCTGTGGGAATTGCAGATGCTGTTTTGCCACAAGCGTACAGATATTGGAATTTATCTCTTCTGTGAACACTGAAGCTTTGTAATATTTGGTAGTTGACCGAATCTCTCCTGGCCTCTAAAAGGTAATTAAAAATCCATTATTAATATTTCTCTTTCCAATGGTACCTCTCATCACAGAATGCCTTCAAGCAGCTATATTTTCCACTCGAGTCTACTTGCATGAAGGAGCATACAGGTACAAATATCCATTCTCAAGGAAATTCTATTGCACATATATAATTGTGGCTGTTACATTTAAAATTTGCCTGAGAATCCCTTTGTTTTCTTGTTCTCGCTTTCTTCAAATAGTTCATGTCTATTTTTGCATAGACATTTTATTCAATATGGTGATCTTGTCTTCCTTGTATTATAATTCTCACACAAGGAAAACTGAGAAGACAATTTTCTTCATTATACTAAGAGGATTTTTTTCAAAGCTTGAATTTCACATACCCTTTATGATTAGGTTTGCAGCGTTTTGTTTGGCTATTGGCTGGCACTGCAAGAAAAAAGCAGGAGTGCAAGTCAGTATGTTTAGCTACTGTTTTGAATAAAATCTGAAGTATCTGGGAATAATTAGCTGAAGTGAAAATCAAATTGGCCCTTCATTCTTAAAAAACAATCAGTAAAAAGAATACAAATAAACTTTGCACAGTGACACAGGTTCACTTGCAGGAATCCAATATGCAAATATTTATACACTGTTTCACGCTGATGCCCATATTCTTCTGCTGTTCTCTAAGCAGGAGATCTCTCAGGAACAATCCATGCTGAAAGGAGTTTCTGGATGCTTCCATGCATGTAAGAGTGGAGAAAGTCACAGGTGTTCATATTGTAGAAAAGCACGGGCAGAAATAATTGTGTGTGGCAGCTCAAAACCCACGATCTAGTTACAGTACCTGGCTGGATCTGCTGTAGCCATATTACCACGTGTATTGGATCCGTGCCAAAATGTTCTGTGAGTTCTACCATCTTCACAGTCGTTTAAGTGAAAGTATTTATTCATACCTTTGAGAAATAGGGTTTAGTTTATTTAAGACTTAAGCAAGAGCTGCAATAGCAAGGGTGGACAGCATATTGTTAAGCACAGAAACCACAATCACCAGAAAGACTTTCTGTTTTATTTACTGACCCCAAACCACAGGAATTCATTCACTTCTTTCTATTCACACAGGTACCATATCAGGATGGGTGACCTGTCTCCACCTAAGCAAATTAACCTGTGAAGGAACAAAACAAAATGCAAGTTATCAGGTTTCTGATTTTTGCCTATGAAAATGAGCTTCAGACCTGAGGTTGTGATCTATGTGCATTAAATGTACACCCTCAGTATCAGAAAGTAACTCTACTTGGGCCACCTAAGGGCAAAAACACGGGTAAAAAACGTGCTAAGGGTCCACGCTGCAACACCAGATTAAGGTACCCATTGTGTGAGGGCTAAATAAATAATAATAATTTTGCAAGCTTCTCTGTCCTCCAACGGTTACTTGAAATCAGAAGAAACAAAGATTCTAGTGCAATGATTTCTCTCTTTCCTTTCACAGTGCTAGCTTGGAGCTGCCTTTTGCAACTCAAGTTTATTGCTTTCTTGGACTTTAAACTGGTTTCTTCTGAGTGAACCAAAGATTGTACTGACCTAAATGTCACTTGAATTAATGTATTCTTGTTTCAGTCTTTATTTTTCTCTTGGATCCACTTCTAGCTTAAATTACCTTGTATTTCAGGGCTTGAAGACAAGGTCACAGTCATGCAAAGAATTACAAGTATAGGATATTTCAAGTTAGCTTTCAGTATCTTAAGAGAAGCAAGGTTGAACACAATTATTCCTGAGCTTACAAAA
Organism: Megaceryle torquata; assembly: GCA_024611175.1. Classification (NCBI taxonomy): domain Eukaryota; kingdom Metazoa; phylum Chordata; class Aves; order Coraciiformes; family Cerylidae; genus Megaceryle; species Megaceryle torquata. The sequence continues at coordinate 160,803 of JANIJG010017092.1, forward strand.
TAAAGTATATCAGTACTCATAGCCATTATTCTTCCATAAACCTACTTGCTCAGTGATGCATTCTCCAGCAAAAGTGAAGGGGAGTGACTAGCCAAACCATCTGAAGAACAGCATGTAAATCATAGCTGGAACTGGAGAACTCCTCGCCCATGAGTAATTCTGCTGCTGATTTGCATCTTACTTTTCTGATGAACGTTCCTTTCCCTTTGCAGAGACCACAGCTGTCCCGAGGCCAACTGCGTGGCCACACAGCCTCCACACGTAGTCATTGGTCTGTCAGCTACTCATGAATGATCTGTTGCAACAACTCAGTGTGCAGTTTTGCTGCTTCAAATCATGGCTCTCCTGGCACGGTTCTGAACTGTCAGTAGAAAAGCAAAATATTAGTGTCTAGTATCCAGAAATATCATCAGGGAGAATAAGCACCATTATTAAAGCTCACTTTCAATGAGAACAACCAAGCTGTTGCATTCTGCTGGTTACATGGTCATGGCAATTTTCCTGGAAAATGAAGGCTGGAGGCACTAGTCTAGCATAAGCAGAGCTTTTCTACAAAGTGGACTCTGATATTTCATAGCATTTTTTTTTAGTCCTGGCAGTATTCTGTATGTTCTCTGCTTTTTCAGAGTAAGTTGCTACTTCTTGCCTTATTCATGTAGCAGAGAAGTGTTAAGGTTTGCTGATAGTACAGGGAAATATTTGCCTGAGAAAAGAACAGTGGAAAGTAAGGCCAGACTTTTCAAGAGTGGCCAGCTTCATCAGACAACAAAAAACCCTTGAGTCTTGGGGTTTTGGTACTGGTGAATAAAGTCATCTTCCACAATTTTCATCAGCAGAAGCAGCAAGGTGTGAACTTTAGAAGGACAAAACAAAGTGTGTGTGTGGGGGAAGACCTCAAGGCTTTCTGCATTTCATTTCTGGGTACTTTCTATTTCACAGTTGCCAAATATAATGTGCAAAAGAGAAAATGAGCCCTACAACTCACATTTTAAATAATATTATCTTCCTTAAAAATAGCTTATTTTAATATTTGGCATAAATCAACTATATAATGCCATGTTTCCTGATAATTATACTTCCAAATAACAGTTGCAGGGATGCAGAAACGTGCTGTAACACTAAGAGAAACACTATTACGCCCCAATTCTTTCATAGCTTTTTCTTCCATTGTCCTTCCATAGACCAGACAAGTTCACCTATCGTACAATCTTTCTGTGAAATAAATAAATAAAATGAGTAGAAATAGATAAAGAAGTAGAAGAGAGGCTTATGAACCAGAGAACAGGAGAAGCTTTTGCTTTACAATTTATTTTTTTAAAAAATTTTTGTGGTTTTGTTTTGTTTGGGGTTTTTTTGTGGTTTTGTTTTGTTTCGTTTAAATTCAGCTTGTATTCATCCACTTATTGTTTAGGCCTACTTGTCTCTTAGAAGGTAATTCACTTTTATCTGCCACTTTGGTTTTCTAATGCTTCTTATGGAGACAGTTCTGTGTGCTGGATACTTTTTACATTAACTGAGATGCCTGAATTCACTCTCTGCTCTTAACTTCCACCACTTCAAAATGATAAACGTAGCTCTTTCCTGTGCTTTCCTGAAGCAATAGCAGCTGGGACAAAGAATCGCTAACCCATCTCCAGTCTGATTCATAATCTCTTCCCCCTGCATGTCACTCTCCGTTCTCTCACCTCACATAAGTATAAAGTAACAACTCCAACAAATTGCTCAGAATTGTAACTTCTAAGTGACTTTCCCGCTTAGAATATATCCTCTCTTTGTTAAGAGGCTTTTAACAGCTGCTAATAATTTCCTATGGAGACTTACAAAGTAGAACATTAAAGGGAAAATTTAAAGTGAAGATGTGCCCACTTTTAATATTTTGCTTATAAGGTGCTCAAAAAATTAGGAAATAATCTGAATATTTATCAAATAGCAAAATGCAATTTAATCATTTGTATATGGCAAGAGAAAATTATTTGCATGAACTGTTTTGAATAGCAAATGCTGTAATGCTGATAATTCTGGATACATTTGGAGTATTGGCTGGATCTGTGCTTGTTTTAAATATGGTATGTACCTCAGATTAGGGTCAGAAGGAAGTTGAAGGGAATTCCTTCCTTTTAATGTCCTGTTCAGTGTGTCCAACATCTAGCAGTCTAAGCTATAAAGGAAAACTCTCTTATGTAATTTGCAGCAAATTAGCTTCATCTAAAAGCTGTGGCTCATCAAACTCATAAATGCAGTATTTGGGGAAGTGTGATGTTGCAATGCGCATTACATCAGTATTGCAGATACAGTACATTTGGTGCTGCTGTTGCTTGAAACTGCTGACTTGTAATTTTTCTCCTAGATCAACTGAGTCAGCAAGTTCAGTGTATTTGGAGTTGTTTTATTTCCACAGCGATTCTGCTTTCAAGTGGTTGCAATGAAAATACATCACAACATTTCCTGCATTCCTTGACGAAAGTCATTGTTTTTAATTTTACTTTTTACTTTGTGCACAGCTGCAACTCCTGGAAAAGGAGGAATCCTCTTTATTCAGATTTGACAAATGCTGGAGCCTAAATGTTAACAAACACCAGGTCACTACTTGACTGCTCTAAATATGATAAACAGAAGTAGTTGCAGGGGCTTTCCTATCCATTCTGCACGGATGTGGGATCTTGCATGGGACTGACATCCTCCAACACCTGGTCTTGCTTCATCACTATTCAGACTTGAGCTGTGTTGTCAAGTGGCATTACTCAAAGGCAGAGAGGAGGGCCTGCATTTCACCCTACCTGGTCATTTGTAATATAAAGGATGAGGAACAATGAGGTGAGGATATGGAAGAAGACCAAGAGATCATTAAGGTTAAGTACTGCTGACAAAGTTGCTGTCTTTATCAAGGCACTTGCAGATTCAACCTGGTCTCTTGCCCTGGCCATGTCATCAGGTGATCAGGGGCTAATACCACCTTTCCTCTTGGACAGCAAGAGCTGCACCGTAGCACATACTGCCTCATGGTCTAGGCATAGCCTGGAGTGGCAAAGACTGAGGAGGTCTGGCTAAAGGATGTGAACATTTACATTTTGGGTGTAGAACAGAAACCTGGAGAAATAACCACAGCTAGGAAAGCCTGTGTCTGCAAGAGAGTGGTTGCGGAAAAACAGATGTCTTGTAAGACCTAGGAAAATGTAAAGGAATGATGTATAGCATTAAAAGTGTTACAGCAGAGAAAACAGACCAGGCTTAGGAAAGTCACTACTGTTGAAGACACAGACAAAACGTGGCAGCAGTGTGGGAGGAGGAGGGATCACATGGGACATGGAGTGGAGGCAGGAGAACAGATAAACAATTGCAGACAAATGCAGTAAAACAGAATAGTCTGCCAATCTGCAGACCTAATATACCACTGATCACTGAAGCATTTATAAGCAGTTTTTATAAAGCATGTGTGCAAAGTAAATATGCAATTTTTATTTATTTTTTTAATTGGGGTTTTTGTTTTTTGTTTTTTGGTTTTTTTTTTGGAATAAGAAAGCATTTAAGTTTGGTGGACAACATAAAAATCTTTGAGAGTATTCAGGAGTAATTGCAGTCTCAGAAATCATGTAGTTAGAACAACTGTAGATACCAACGTGAGGGAAAAAGACTGTATATTCACTTGGCAAAAGATGGGAACATATTTGTGAAGATGGTTTAAAAGCTTCTGGCATAGAGCAGAGCATAGACTCAGAGCAAATATATTCCATACATCACTGGGGCCTAACTTGGAGGTTGGCAAATGTCCTGCAGGCTTGAGTTGGAGTTTTACATTTGATCTTTTGCTTGCATATTACCTGTGATTATACAGTTGTCATCTTGCTGTTTTTAGGCATTTCCTGGCTTGTGTGATTTCAGCCTCTGTTCTCTCTGCTTTGGGGCTACAAGCAGATTCCCATGTCTTTTTAGTGAAAGCCATGGAGGTCTTCCTATTTATCAAATAGGCCTAAAGGCTGAGAGCCTGTTGAGTGAAGGATATGCAAACAGAAGAAACAGGCAGCCTTCAGATTTTGTTTCTTTATATGAAATGAGTCTGAATTACATATATCTGAAATCTGTCAATCATTTGTAGTATTTTAGATGTAAAATGTCTGGCTTAACCATGGAGGATATTACTAGAAAAAAAGTTAGGTTATATATGTTCCATGTGGTTAATTAGTGGAAATCAAAGCTCTGTTGTGATGATTTTTGCCTTTGCTTTCATAGTCTCAACTTTCCTGCACATTCCTCTGAAACAGCTGGTGCTGGCCACTGCCCTTTTCAGAATGGTGGCCCAGCTAACCCAGAGCTGCAATGCAGGCTGTGGACACAGAGGGTGAGAGATTCTTGGGAAAGAAAGGTTGGTGGGAGTTTATGTTCCTAAAGTGGCTTTCTGCCCACATTTTCATCAAGCCACTTGCCGTTACCGGGAAAAGAAAAGAACATCCACCAAGAGGTGCAGAAGGGACCGTGAGGTGATTTGCCATGCGGCAGTACTCCTTCTCCCCCCTCCCCGAGGAGGTCAAGAAGTGGGAACAATAACATTAATTTTTCCTCGCTGTTATCACCTTCTGTGTTTCTATGAGAAATACTAGAGAAGGTTTGAGTCATAGTAATGTGGGACAAGATTCTTTTTGTGGGAGCTAGATGGCGCCATGGATTAATGATCTGGCCTTTTATCTGGGGATGCTCTGGGGCAAATCTAGTTTGGTCAGGTAACAACTTGGCAATTAGTTTGCCTGTGGGAATTTAGGTCCAGTCAATGTAAGTATTCAGATTCTTAAATCCTTCTGGATGCCCAGCCTAGACATCAGCAAGACCTCATAGCTGGAATTGTATCATTAGAAATGGGGCCATGGTTCCTCAGTGGACACCAGTATGTGCTTCAGCAGAAGCCATTCACCTGAATGGTGGGCTCTAAAAAGAGGTGACTCAGCAGAAATCTTCATCTCGTATTAATATGCCCAACTGTAGAAAAGTAGAGCAGCTGGTGCTGCACCTGAGTTTAATCTCTGCTTATCAGCCATGAAAGTCTTCTATTTGAGTTCACCTATGTCAAAAAAAAGCAAAAGTAAGAAACCAACAACTCATAATTCCTCTGGCAACACTGAGATGTATTTCTGGTTTTTCAAGCTATTTCTGTAGTGGTGGTGTTAAAGGATACTCGCCTGGAATCATCCAAACTTTCCACTGAACCCTTTAAAAAAAAAAAAAGTAAAGTACAATAGAAAAAACTGGAAAGCACATCTCTGTGCACAAATGTCAGCACACTGTTGGGCATGGGATTTGTATTGAGACAAAGTCTTGCTCTTTCTCTTTGTGGGAAAAAGAGTGTTACTTAAAAACAAATGGCTTATAAAACAATGCAAAGAGACCAGGGAAGACCACTTTATTGTGAAAAACTGAAAATTCAAAGAGCACCATATGAGAACTTAAACAGCAGTCAGCAGTGGAAGCAGCCACAGGACAATTTGGAGGATGATCAGTAGGGACTGGGAACTGTTTAATGGATGTTAAATATCCAGCTCAAGCAGATACATTGAACTGTTGTTTTGTGGCCGGTACGAAATAAATTCAGCAATAATCAGCTTCAAACTCTCCGCCCCCAAGCCCTTCATCACCGTCATTGGCCCCAGATGTCAGCAGAAAGATGGCTGAATAATTGGCCTAGAAAATGAGTATCTAGAAAAGTTGAAACACCATGATGCCGTCACCAGTCTCAGCTGTATAGATAAAGGAAAGGCCTCAATGTTCAATTGAAATGGCAGCCAGGGTTTAGAGCTCTCCAGACTGGATGGGTTTTGAGCCTTCCTCTGAGGGGCATCTGGTACCATTTGTGGCTAGAAGTGGCACTGGGTGCAGAGGGGAGGGGAGGTGGGAGACGTGGGCTGGGGATAGGCTGCTCTGCTCCTCCACTGCTCTGGGTCTTTTCCCGCCCTTTTTTGTTTGCTGACTTCAACGCAGGCTCCTTTGCTTAGCAGTCAGTAAACAGGGGCCCTCCTCCACTGGGTGCTGCCTGACACAAATAACTGCTTCAAGCTTAAAAAAATAACAAAACCAAAAAAACAGACAGAAAAATAATATAGCATAGAACAAATACCTTTGGAAAAACTCCCGAGATTTGCTCCTGCAAAGACAGAAGTTGTGTATGTCTCTTTACGGTGTGAGTGGCAGTACTGATGTGACAGACGTTCATTATGGGGCACATTCTTAAAGCTTTACTTCTTCCTATTTTTTTCCTGACATTTGCTGTTTTATACTCTCTGGCAACCAGCAGAGCTCCACCGATGCTGACTTGCAGAGCCCACGGAGATACTAAGGAAATATTTTTCCTAGCAACAAGCAGCACACGAAAACACAAAGAAATGCTTCCCCTGCTCATATTTCTCTTCGGTTTTTTGGTCATCTGGTGCTGAGATAAGAGCTGCACAGTGCAACCTGCCACTAGTTTGTGTTTCTCCGGGCAATCTGGAAGACAGGAACACGTACAAATTTTGTGCCTGTTGTTAACTAGGGCAGAGGCCTGTCTGAAATCACGGTGATGTGGTGCTGAGCAGGCACACTGCCCACTGTGCAGCTGTTGCTGAGGTATCCTCAAGAGGTTCTTCTGGTGAAGGTGAAGAGGTGTGTGGTATCATCTTAAGATGGCAGCCACAATCAAAGCCCAGTTGTACAGCTGGTAAATGAAATGATGCCATCTGAGGCACGTCTCTTGTTGAGTGTTGCCTGAGGTGCATTTTTCCTCAAGTGGGGCATTTGGATGTTAAGAAAAATGTAACATTTAATGGAGGCTAAAGGTGAGCACTCCCAGGTATCAGGGACAGGCAGCACCCCCTGCCCAGGGAGCCATCACTGTCATTAGGCTGCACAGGCGGGAACTCCTGCTTGTGCCTTTCTGAGGTAAATGGAGGAGGTATGATGGTTGCCTGTGCCCACAGGGCTCCCAGGGAGGTGTCTGCTGGGCATCCTCTGGCTGATGGGCAGGTGTCCATCAGACACCATGGCCTGGGGCCTCCCAGGAGTCCTGGCCATAGCAGGTGCCCATCACGTGGGTATGTGTCACAGCATGTGGTTCAATGGCTGCACTCCCGAGATGATTGTCCGGGCTGGGCCCTGGTAGGTGAAGGGATGGCGGCGGCTGAGAGCTGAGAGAAGGGAGTCAGCAGTGGACAAGTGTGGCTTGGTTGTGGACCTCTCGACCCAGTGTGGTGACTGGAAGCAGGTTAGAGTCCCAGAGCAAACACGTAAAGCAAGGACACCATTTCCTTTCCCTTCGAAAACCTGAGATGGAAACTGGGGAAGGTGCTTCATTCTGACATGAGAGTATTTCCCGTTTTCTGCCTGTTAGTGGGACAGAGCTGAAGTGTTAATGTTATTTTAATTAATGTGTAGTTTTGGGGGATTGAATTATTAGTCATGTGGGGGCAATGACTGGTACTTGTGTCTGCTTGTGAGTAACTCCCCCTTCTTCTCTGTCCTTGCTCAGCCATGCTGAAACAGTGTTCACAGATGCGAGGGCAGCAGCCGTGGCAGAAAGGCTTTGTCAACACCAACAAATCACTGTTTCTGCCTCTCCAAGGTCAGCTTCTGAAGGCAAAGTGTCTGAGACCATGGCTCCACAAGCGGTGAGGAACATAATTTGTTAGGAAGCATTTAGAAATTACACAGTATTAGTGGGTAGAGTGAAAGCGTTCTCATGGTAGAGCCAACCTCTGAATTTAATGCTAGCCTTGCACCCCATAAGGTGAATATTTGGTGAGTAACTCCAGTGGGGTTAGGATGAAGCCCAGGAGGTTCTTACTCATCATTTGATGTGTTACTGACAAGAAAGTCTGCAGAACACATTCTTGTGTCATCAGTATATTTCCTGAATTTGTCCTCTAATGTAGTAGAATTTCTTCTTTGGAGAAGGTCTATATAGCAAACTGAAAAGCTTTTTCTGCAGTTGTTTAGAAATATTTTGCATAAAGATAGGAGCAGATTTGTAAATCTGGTTTGAAAGCTGCAGGTAGGCAACAGAATACACACTCGAGTCAGACATACATGCCCCAAGATAAGAAATTATCCTGCAGGCTTAAACTGGAGATCAAAATCTTATGTTTTACCTGAATGTATATCTACACTACAATATGATTCTTACAAACTCTGCTTTGTACTTCCATGATTCATGTGTCTCAAACTGGAGCTGTTTGGGTTTTGGCTTTTTTCTTGCAGTCCCCAATTACGATGATTTAGCAAGCTTTAAAAGAAAACTGCATTGGGAAGGATAAAATTTTAAAAATAATCCCTCGGGGGTTTTTTTTTAGCTGAACTTGAACTCTTAACGGGTTTCAGATTTGCCAGTCACTCGTTATAATTTATCCGGGAATTGTATTACAGTGAACATCCTAACATGTAGGGACCAGATAGAAGACCTAAAGACTCTATTGTGTGAGGAAGGCTGTATTTTCTGTTTTATCCTTCACTTTGGAGAGGAAAACAATGTGAGGAAATGGTGTGTTGATCAGCATGTTGTACACATCGTGTACTATAGAATGAGAGATACAGGGCAATAGCCTTCTATCAATTCAAATAACATCCTATGTGTACATTGGTAAGGTACATGCCCTACTCCATCCAGTGCTCAGTGGCTTTTTATCTTTTCTTTTCTGAGCTGTTGCTGAAAGATTCTAAGTATATGTCAGAGTAAATTCAAAAGCATGCATTTAGTTTCAAGACAGAAGTGGAAACATCCCCTCCTTGCAGCTAATAATAGGATTGTCATTGTTAAACAATTAAATTGAAAAATATTAATAATAGGTGCTTCATGCATGTTAAACAAAACTTCAATAAGTGCTCTGTTTTGTTGTTTAACTATATGTATGAGTCATAAGGAAAGTGTTAATGTTCAGGATGGGATATGAATCATGTATTTGTGAACAACCTTCCAAGGCCAGTGCTGAAACCCCAAACACATATATTCTTTGTAGTTAGTCAGCTCTGCGCTTGGAAACTGAAAGTGTAATCAAAGTGAGAGTTTGTTTATTAACTAGTGGATGCTGTGCATCTTATTTACACAGACTGATAGTGGGGGGGGGGGGGGGGATAGGGGGGGGGGGGGGGGCTAAAAAAAAGGGGAAAAAAGGGGGTAAGGCCTCGAGCTCTGTGGCGCGGGGGAGCAAAGCACAAAGGGAAGCGT
>JANIJG010017092.1:170080-191670 GCA_024611175.1 Megaceryle torquata
GGGGGGTGAGGGGAGGATGAAAAATAGGGGAAAAAAGCTGGTAATGCATCGAGCTCTGTGTCCCAGGGGTACAAATCACAAAGGGAACCTGAGCAGCAGTAGCACTAGCCATTAAAAGCTGAAAGCATTCTGTGACTTTAAAAGGAAATCCCATATTCATGAAGGGAATCCATATGGCAGCCTATTTGTGAGGAGAGGTGCCCCATTCTCTTAAAAGCTGACTTGAAGCATTTATTGTTTTGACTGCTTTAGCATTAGGGTGAGAGTATTCACTTCAAGGGGAGCAAACAAAACAAGTGAAATGCACAGGAGTAACTCGGGTGTTATTATATATTGTATTGATTTGCATTACAGATAGCAAATTGGAATTAGTGAATGACAAGCTCTTTGTGCTGGCTGCATTTGGGCATGCTAAGGAAATCGGGTTCTTTGTGGAAAGTAATCTCACCTGGTAATTATTTCCAATCATTGGTAATAAGTATGTTCTTAATTGCCTCCTCTCTGGAAGGGCTCAGAGTGAAAGGAAGGTTGAGTTGCTTGTTCTGGAGGAGGACTAGAGGTAACTCTCAGGACTCATGCCTAGTGTTATAGGCTGAGAAAAGTTTCTGAGTGCTTGTTGTGGCTTATGGGAGAACTCTGGAAGTCTTGTTCAGCCTCTGGTAATGCCTGATCTTGAAAAAAAACTTGTGTTTTTTGTCTCTTTTTTTCCCCAGCTGTGAAATGGATCCTGAAAAGCATTTGGTCAAGCTGCCTATAGTCCAATGCAGAATCCCTCCACTCAGCAAATACTGAGGTTTGGTTATGCTGGGAGTGTGTAATTTATGCCATTATAGCATACAGCGTGGAACTGCGTTGGGATGTGACTGAACCAGTGGGGCTTTTGCAAAGGTATGTGTTTGGTTATCTAGCTCTGTGTTGGCATTCTCATAATTTAATTTAAGCTTTAGCAATAACAAAAAGTTTCACATTTCTGTGTATCTGAGGCTAATGACACATTACCAGTCTAAGCTTATAAGATTATAAAAATCTGAGTATGAATGATAATATTAAAAAGAAGCAAAAAGTAGTTTAAATTGCTTAGCATGGTTTTGACTGAGCCTGCATGTGAATATAGAATTCCTGGCCCTCTAGTCCTACCACTAAGCCTCACTTACAGATAAGAAATGACATATATTTGCAAAATGTGTTCATACACAAACTATTCTGCTCGAGAGCCTGAATAACTGGTTTTGCGACAGACTGAAATAGGACTTGCGCTCTCCAGTGACAGGATGCTTGGAGTCACATCTGGCACACTCCTGGCCTTTTTTGGAGGTTACTGCAGCCACCTCCACGTTGCTGTATGGCTTGGGATGTTTGACATTTGATTAGGAATGTTTCCTCCCTCTGCCTGTGGTGAATTCTTTGTATTTTTAAGTGGTATGCCCCACTCTCTCTCTTTTAGCAGAAGTAGGGTACTTTTACTTTTTAAAACTAAAAGCAAATCAAACCCTTTACACATTATCAAATTCAACTTTTTAAATTTTGTGACACTGTCTCATCTTCCTTGTGCAGTTTCAGTTAGAGTACAAACACAATTGTACAAAGCCGTGACCTGTTGCTTTATAGCAGAGTACTTTCTGAAGGCTGAAACAAAAACTGTACATCGAAATGTGTTAGAATTTAAATAGCCTGTTTCAGCATTTGGATCAGTCTTGCAAATAGTGTCTCTGAATGGCAATATCTGTGGATGTATCTCTATTTATGGCTTCAACTGAAAACTTGCAGTGACGTGCCCTAGCAGAGATCAGGAAGACATGTTCAAAGAGCACTTCTGCCCCAACCTAATGGGAACTGATACCTCTTTCTCTCTCACTTCTGTGTTTGGTATTGTCTGGTGTGAAAGCTGCTCAAAATAAACACCTCTGCAATGCTGGGAGATCCCTTTGAGTTACTCTTCTTTTTATGTCCATCATTGTTATGGATGGTGAAGCGTGCCCAGAAGAACCGGATATAGCTGATGCACTATTGCTCTGTTGGTGTAGTTTAACTCCATTAGCCTGGAGGAGCTGTAAGATGTCTTAAAACCTTTCCTGTTATCTTTCTTCTGTGTAATACGGTGTAGTCCATATCCATAATTTCAGATGCAGTCTAGTGGTTTTCCTTATTTGTGGCTTTAGCAATAGGTCAGATTTACTGAATTTTTTTCTCATTAGAAGACTAAGTTTGTCTGCCACTTCTTGTCTACAAAGAGTCTTTTTGAGTTCTGCCTGCCTTCAGCAGGGTCAGCTAGCAAAGGCTGCTGCCTTCTCAAGGCTGAAAATTTAAACTTTGCTGCCATACGTTGTCTGTGGGTTAAATAATGACTGTGCTGAGCTGATTAACAGGGAACATTCAGTTTCCTTATTGCTGATGAAAGGGTTGGAATACGTGTCCAAATCCCATTAGTGGAAATCTAGTCACTGCTGAACTATGCAAGATTTCAGAACTCCTGGAGTAAAATCGTACAAATATGAGGCATGAAAGAGGGAAAAAACCCCTAATTTTATGAGCAATTTTTATATTATTGAAATATGGGTGGCTTTTTAATTTATTTTTTTTATTTTTAAAAAGGCCATAATTTTTGCTGGTACAGGTTCAAATAATTTTTACTTCACATTTTGTCATTTGAAGGCATACGCAGTATCTACGTAACATAGTAGTTACATATCTTACTTCAACGGTCTCCAAACAATACAACAAATTACAACCTGCAAAAAACCAGACCAGCCACCAAGCTCTTGGTGATGGGACTGTGGATGGAAACTAACTAAAACCAGTCCCTTACAAGCTGCACTTTTTAGATGCTGGTATTTAGTTGTGCTCTGCTGCTTATAAGGGTTGTTGAGTGCCTGACTTTATCAGACTGTTGAGAGAACAGAGCGAGTTGTCGGCTTTTTTTTTTCCCCCTCCACCTATTGAAAGTTCTCATGTGAACAATTCATTCAGGCCCAAAGGAGTGCTGAACTCGTGTGCTTCACAGTGGTTATCCAGGAAGAGGAGGAAGGATTGTCCTGTTGTGAATGTTCTTAAGGCTGCATCAGCCAATTTATAACATCTTCGTTGCTGTATCAACACTTGAGGCCCTGGATTAGAAATGTGTGGATTTTTTTCTTTTTCTTAAAATACAGAAGTTATTGTAAAATGCCAGGAACTACTTGAATTCCCTTAATCTAAGGAAAAAAATAGAGGACAGAATTAAATATAAATTAACAACAATGGAAAATATACTTGATTGAACTTAAGCTTTTGTATGCTGTCCTCAGGATACATTAAGGGAAAAAATGCACATCAGAGGCATTTATTGTTTAGCAAAGTTGAAAGCTGTCCACAGTGTTCTGATTACAAAGTCCATTTACTGAATAAGTATTGGCAATGGCTTGTAGGTATGAAAATAGATATGAGTGGCTCCATATTCTACTTTTTCACATGACCTTTATTCTGGTGGTAACATTTTACAGATCACATTGACTTGCTAAATAAACTTCTTCCTAGAAATAAGAATATGATTACTCTTACATGACTAAATTGCTGCTCTGTTCTAATCAGGCAGCTTCATGAGTTGTGTGCTGTAGACCAATGGCTCTTTCAGAAAGCATTTTATTCTGCAGGAAGAGATGTACAATAGCAGAAAACCACGCATCCACCAAAAGTTACTGCACTCCCTATCAAATAGGGAGTGTGGGGCCAAGGACAGACCAGAAGGAAGGTCTGTACAGCTTCTTTGTTCCATGAGAAGTCTTTCTCAACAATGGGAGTGTTTCAGTCAGCCGCTAAACAGTGACAACATTGAGAAATACAATTAGGGTGGAAAGTTGGTTGGTTTTTTTTTTAATATTCCACCCCTTTGCCCGATGACCATTTTGCTAGCAACAAAAAAACCTCACTAACTGGCATTCAGCTTAAGTATTTTAAATATTGGAATTAGCACACTGGGTTCACTTTCCCATAGTTCCCTGCCGTTGATACCTTTCACTGGGCTATTGATAATCACTGTTTTTTGTTTGCTTCTTCCACTTTAGCGGCTTTGTGGTTTGAATGGCTGTTTGTATAGTATTATTAACACATATGCCACTGGCCTGTCATAGTGAACAATTATTTCATATTCATGTATGTTTATTATCACTCCTTTACAGCCTGGTTGTCAGTTTTTAGGCAGGTAAATGTGCTATGCTGAATTGCAGAGAAAGGTATTAATACTTGGAAACAGCTCACAGAGGCTTAATAGCTTAGAATAGTTTATAGTGGCAGGTATAAGATAAAAGAAGAATGTCATGTTTACTGGCATATGAGATTCTAGTGAAGGCCATAAAATATGTAATAAATTTTTTGGGAGGTGGGGGTGAGAGGTTTGCTTGTTTTCTGGTTGGTTGGGGTTTTTTGTGCGTGTTTCTTGTTTTGCTGGTTTGGTTGGTTTGTGGTTTTTTTTGTGTTTTGTTTGCTGTGGAGTGTTTTTTTTTTAAGCTTGGTACACCTAATATTATAATATAGTGAAGTAAGCTTACTTACCTTCTGCTTTTATTGTCTCCATACTTGTCCAGTCATAACATTCTTTCCCTTAAAAATGGCAACTGCTGATTACTTTGACTAGGAAGTAGAAAAAAACCCATACAAATATTGTGAGAAGAGTTTAGAACACATTTGGATCCAACATGTTCTTTCTTAAACACTGAAACATCTCTGGATAAGGGTTTTGATAAATTAAGGTATTCCAAATTATTTTACAATAGCAGGTTGAGCTCCCAATTGGAGAAGTGGAAGTGCCTGAGCTGTTTTTGTTAGAGCTGGAGATATCTGATGTTTCTCAGGAAAAATCTCAGGTAGTCAAGTTCAGGACAACTCTATTGCCTTTGACTGAAATTAGGGCCTGACTTAGGGCCTTATAGGTTCAGTTCCTGAATGGGAATTCCATTTGTGTTTTTTCAAAACTTGAAAAGCATTTTTAACAAATACTCTGGTTTTGTCTCATTTCTGTTGGAAAGGGCCCTTTACAAGATTTGTTGTCTTTTCCAGTGAGTCCAGACAGGACTCAAACATTTACAAGACATACATCCTCCCATAGGTACTTTAAAATGCAAAGGCAAGAGTTTTACTCTGCAGATAGTGTATGTCCAGTCCCTCATTCCCCAGGCTGGGTTTACATTATGTGTCATGACTCTTGAGAAATTTGTAGGCAGCCAGGCACTTGTACGTTTGAAAGGAGCGGAGCAGATGCCTCTATTTGTGGGTGTTCCATTCAGGTTATTTCCTCATTACACTAAGACTGTGCTGGCTCAAACCTACCGTTGTGTTAAATAGAACATGTAACAATCCTTTTAAAATATAACACATTTATCACTTGGCCCAGATCAAAGGTGCATGGCTTCAAAGGCTCTAATTAAATGGTGATGATGTAGAAAGCTGCCTTTATCTATATATTTTACAAACTGATGGTTGGCTCATTTGTTTTGGTTTTGTTTGTTTTGGTTTTTTTTAAACATATTGAGTTCAATATTGCAAAACTCTTGAGATGTTTCCCATCATTGCTGTTGATCAAAGTGTTAAAATAAATCCAGATTTCCCATTACATTTTTTTTTCTAGCTAGAAACAGTATATAAATTGTTCTGTTTAGCAATGTCATGCTGTTACTCTTCTTCTATCTCCCTCATTTGCCATCCAAGTTCCCGTAGCTTCCTTTCTCTGACTTGACTTAGTGCTGTAGTTAGTAAACCCTTTATGAAGATGCCACAGATGGAAGTATGTCTGCTTCTAGTTCAAGTTTGGATGTGGAATTCAAGGCACACTTCAAAGTCTGTAAACCATTTAGGCCAAAAAGTGATAGTGTGCTGGAATCCATAGGCTTACTTGAGCGTTACATTGAACCATGGCTTCTTTGAGGATTGGACTGAAATTAAACCTGGTTTGGTGGTTTGCAAGGCTCCGATCAGTGATTTTTAGAGGTGGTTAAGAACAGTGTGAGCTGGGCCAACACCCCATAACACAGTAACAAAACTCTCAGGAGAACCTATTGATTTGATCATAGAAATGTCTGGGTTGAAAGGGGCCTCTAGAGGTCATCTAGTCCAACCACCCTCCTGAGAGCAGAGACATCTTCAACTAGAGCAGGTTGCTCAGAGCCTCATCAAGCCTCACCTTGAACATCGCCAGGGATGGGGCCTCAACCACCTCCCTGGGCAACTTGTTCCAGTGTTCTACCACCCTCATGGTAAAGAGCTTCCTCCTTACATCTAACATCTTACATTTCACACAGGTCTGTTTAAATGCAACTGAAATAATTTTGTTCAGGAAAGCAGAGTTAATTCGAATGTATTATCATAAGCTGTATTCTACAGATTGTCTGAGTTATAGTCCTGAATACTGTTAATTTAGAGAGATGAATAGTAAGGTTATTTCACCCTTGAGAAGGTAAGTAGTCTGATAGCATTGAACTGCTGGATTAAAAGTAAGAAAAATAAGAGGAGTGAGGAAGGTGCAAAAATGTCTTGGGTTGAAGTTAAAAGAAGTAAGGTGTTAAACCAGTAAAAAAGTAGAAATGTATGTAACAGAGTTTTGAAGTAAAGGGGGCAAGGCCGTGTGTGGCCAAACTGAGCCAGTGTAGCTTCTCTGAAGGCAGTGGAGTGGCACCCAATTAAGGCAGCAATAAATTTTATTTTATAACAAAAATATTAGCCAACCAGAGGAATCTGTTGAAGCCAAAGCCAGGGCAAACTCCTTCGCTATAAATGACCCTACTTCATTGAAAGGAAAATGCCAAGGAATGAGGTAATCTGTGGCATTTTTGACTCAATCAAGCATGTGCTGCCAGAGAGAAGAGTTCTGAGACAGTAGAGCTGTTTCCAGAAAGTAAGGTACCCAATACTTCAGCTCTACAGTCTAATAATAATAGATAATAGGATCAGTATTGGGTGGCTTTTATGGTCAGCAGTTTAGAAACAATGGTGAGGATAAAATGAGGATGGAAATACTAGTTTCTGTAAATAAAATGTAGTTTTTCTATATGATTTCATGCTCTGTTTTCTCAGTGTCAGTGAAACTCTCCTGAATATAAAGGACTGAGCACTCAATCTCCTCTACTTTTTCCCTTTTTAGTAGCCAGCATCATATGTTCCACTTGTCTATGATTGAGGAATCACCATTTAATTCAGATTCCCTTGTAAAATTACATATTCATTTAAGTCTTGTGTGTAAAAACTTAAAAGTGCCATCTTGCAAGCTTGTCTGAGCAATCTAGTCAAGTGATCGCTCTTGTTTAATTCAGTGGAAGTGCTCACATGCGGTTTTTTGTGAGATCTGGCACTCCAGATAATAAGCTGCATTTTATTACAGTTTACCCTGTGCTTTGGCCAGTATAACACAGTGATGTTCTGTGATTTACTTTTTTTTTTTTCAAAAAACTTCACCGATTTTCAGAAATCTGGAAAGCAGATACTGCGTAAATAATCCACTATTTCAGTATAAAGAGGGGTGGAAGCAGATTTATTATAATTTTCCTCACAACACATTTAAATTTGGTATGTAGGGTCTTAAAAAGAGCATAAGTGAGAGCCAACTGCCTATAGAGAATTCTCTCTCTTTTCTTTTTTTTTTTTTTCAGTCTTTTCTTTCAGTGCAGCCAAGTCATGTCTTGTAGTAAACTGCTGAGTCAATACATTTAAAACCTCACCAACTGTTTCTTATTTCTATAGAATTAACTGATAAGGACCTGTTTAAGGGCTACACCCTTCCGTATTTACAGTGTTAAGGCAAACATGGTTATAGGAAGCAATTACATTTAAACTTTACGGTGCGTATTATACAGTATCACAGTATTCTTTTGGCATATTTAATTGGTGTGTGCGTGCAGATGTAGTGCTAGAAGCTGGAGAGCTGCATTCATGATGATGGATATGGCAGGCTGCTGCCAAGCAGCTTCCTCGCAGAACCTTCTGACATAATCCTTGATCCTCCTAGAAAAAGGCAAATTCTTCCATCCCCTTTGCTATTTTAAATTCTGCATGCAGCAAGAAGTTGCTGTTTATTAAAATGAAGAGATAAATCATACCAGAAGTGGTACTCCCAGGCATGGGAAATAGTTCCTTGTCCCCCTTTATGTACTGGTGTCCCTTTTATCTCTCTGTGGCAATTTAGAAGGTTCCTAGATGACTACAGAGGGGTGCTGGAAGTTCTAGGTACAGCACACTCTCTGTGCAGTCTTAAGGGAGTTCTGCTGACATAACAAGAATGAGCATTTGTAAAGTTTGTCAGCAGAAATACATTTAAAGTAAGGTGATTTCTCTTTTTAGATCAAAACTAGAAACCATAATTCAATGGCACATAAAAAGGTCTTTGATAGCTCTAATTTGAATTCCTAAAATTTGCATGTCAAAGATGAAATAATAAATATCTTGTGGTTTGGGTGTTTAATTGTAAACAGTCAAGAACCTTCACCCCATCATGTCTCCTCGTTTCTTACTCTCACAGATGATGTTTGGCTAAAGCCAAAAGACAGTTCTAAATAGCGCTGTTTCCACGCTCCCTCTGTCTCCTCCTTTCACCTTTCGGATAACTTAAGGAAAAGCAGCTGTTTGTAAAGGGTGACAAAACTCAAGAACTATCTCTGGGACAAGGCAGGATTAAACAGTGTGGAAACATGCAAATTCTGCTTAGGACAAGCTGCTAAAGAGAGAACTGGGACCAGGATTATTGTTGGGAAGAAATGTTTTGAGTTTTTTTCCAATGGATAAAATAGAAGACTGGAATTTGGGTCTTCTGCTGTCTTCTAGCTTTTCATTTTTCTGACTGGTTTCTTCTGTCTTCTTACATTTAAGACAAACATTGCAGCAAATAAACTAATTTTTAAAATATATCCAGACTGTTGGTACTGCAGTTTCTCTTCTTGTTTTAAAACTAAATGTTAACCAATGCAAATGACTTTGAGATGTGATCTTGCAGTGTATCTTAGGAACAGTCTGAGGAAACTCACCAAATGGAAGCTTCTCAATCCAGATGGGCAAAAAAGACATTGTCTGGACTCAGGCTAGGCCTGGCCATGACACCTGTGCCGAATTCTTCAGCCCTATCAAGACTGAGTTGGTGCAGAACAGGATTTTGGACGCCCTCATATCTGAAGCTGAGGTGTTAGTGACTGTCTGGTGACAGATCAGGTAAAGGTTTCCAAGATTCCCACTCTGTTTTCATAAATTTGATCAAGGTCTGCTTGCAGTACTTACCTCCTTCATCTAGGTGGTCCTGCTCCGGCAAGGGGATTGGACTAGATGATCTTTCGAAGTCCCTTCCATTCCCTAAGATTCTGTCATTCTCTGCATGACTCCCTTCTTTCCAATGGATTTCATGGCGAGCTGGTAACTCTGATAACCTTTATGCCTTCAAATGTCACCCCCAGGAATATTTTTGATGTGCAATCCATTCCAAGGGCTTTGTGAAATTTAATTTGACTGTCTTTAGGACTTTTCAAAACACTGGACTGAAAAAAAAAAAAACCCTAGTAATTACTGGTTTATTGCTGGCTCATTTGCAATTTTTTTTTTTTTTATATTTTTTTTTTTTTTTTGCCTGGGCAAGGAGCAGTTTGGTTTTGTGTTGCCTGTGGTTTCCATTTGGAGTAACAACCTTAGGCTGATTTTTAGGGATGTTACAGTAAAAATCCAGATGTTTCTCAGAATGAGAACAAAATTGCATTTGGTTGCTTGTATCAAAAATACTCCGATCATCTTATTTTGGTTCATTAAGTGTGCTAATGTTTGAAGCTTGGATTGAATTTAGTATCTAAAATTTGGCAGGACTATGCACTTCCTGTGAAAGTTAGTTGGTTTTTTTGTTTTGTTGCTTCCCACCCCTTACTATTCCTGTGGATGGAATGTGCTTTTCAAGTCTTGGGGGGGGGGGTGAAGGTGATAATTTGGATGTGCTCATTAGAGATTTGTGATACTGCTATCAGTTCATTCCTTGAAGTATGCAAAATGCATTTGGATTCTTCAAGAGCAGAGCTGAAAGGGATCTTCCTAGATCTAATTGCAACCCTACATTGCTGTATCCCATGTTAAATGTGGATAATGGTACAGGAATATTTTATTTTTTTAAGTGTTGCTTCTGCGCAACATAAAAGAAAAAACTAATTGAACTGCAGATGGGACATAGAGACTGTGAATACAGATGAAAACCAGAATCTGGCTGTTAGTTTAATGGATTAGAATTGCATCTAAGGAAAAGAATCAATGCTTAATGGTAGGGTGTTGAAGGCTAAACAATTTGGGCAAGAAAAATGTGATGAGAAACCAATGGGATAGTTGATGAGAGAGATCTGAGGAAGGGTGTAGGCTTGAAGGGAGAAGTAGAATTGCAATAAGGAGCCTGGTATCTGGGGATACTTGGATACAAAAGCTAAAGAGAAGCTAGAAGATGACACAACAGGAAACAAGAAAGGGTGTTGTGACCGCAGAGAGAATTGGGGTTTTGCCAGGGTGAGGCTTCTGCGTTCTTAAGTAAAAAGACTGGCACCTTGATAAAGAGGACAGGCAGAGTGTGAAGTGGGGTATGATACCATTAGATGAGCTGGTAAGTTTTCCATTGAGCAATGCTCAGCAGTTATTCCCTTGATCAATGAGCATCCAGACTGGTTGTAGTTCTGCGGAAGGATCCAGCTCAGCCTTCCAAACACAGCAGCAGCAGGTGTAGGTAGGGACACCCCTATTGCTTCTGGAATCCTGCTTGTCTCTGCAAAGAAAAGTTTCCCATTGAGCTGCAAATGGCATCTCCAGCACAGAAACTTGCTTTGGCAGGAGAAAGGTGATGATTTGTGTAATGGCTTGAGCTTGAAATGGATGAAGGGAGATCTTTCCATTTGGTTAACAATTGTAGGGGATACTCCCAGCATCTCTGGCCGCTGCTTGCAAATGCAGAATGAAGCTTCAGTGAGCCTGCCTGTTTGTGCCACTTGTGAGCTGAATCATCAGCACTAAAAACCACATTCAATGCTTTGCTCAGAGTGTGCGTGGTATTGCTATAAGGGAAGTTACAGTCACACTGGGTGGAGGAACCTCCCTGTCTAGCTATGGGGGTAGTGAATACAAGGAAATGCTTGCGGTTCTGGACATGATGGCATCTTTTGGTATTTCTTTGCTATTTTTTGCACTGATGCATTTCATTTGGCAGTTGAGAATTTCGTTGCAAACACACTGTAAGATGCAAATGCTCTGTTTCAATGTTTTATGTTTTGAAATGTTAATGGATTATTATTTTTTTTCTTTTCCCCCCCCTTCCTGCTGAATGTTTCTTTTTCTTTTGGAGGTAAAGCTGTATGTGAACTGCATACTGAGGGGAGCTGCTGCCCAAATGAGGCAGGCATACAGATGCTTTTAGTGTTCCTGAGCATCATGAGTGGGCTTTGGGAACTGCTCATAACCCCTCCTATCCAAGACTGGAGTGTGTTTTCCTTTCCCTTCTCTCTAAATTCTGTGCGACATGCATGGGATCCCCAAAGTGTTTCTTGAGGTTCATATGAGAAAAATCATTATTTATTCTGGTCAGGTGACATGTAGCACTGGAGAACAGACAGTGCTCTGCTTTACTTTCTGCTACAATTGCCATCTCCTTTTTTTCCCTATCCCAGCAGTTTCAGCTGAGGGTGAGAAATACTTGATGCCCACAGTTTCTGTTCACATTCTCTCTTTAATGAGCCTTTTGGGACCTGTAAGGAATATTTTGTGGGACTTGGTAAGTAAGTTCCCGTGTATTGTGATGAGAAGTGCATATTACTCAAATTTTTGTGGGCTTCATTGTATTGGCCTAAACTTTGACCCTGTACCACTGTGACCCAGCTTCCTGGCAACTTCTGAATCGAGGCCTTTTCATCCCAGCTGTGTGATAGATCCCAAGCAGGAGTGTGGAGTAAATGTGGTTTCTTATTCATGAATTAAGCCTTAAATGAATTGAGCAACACTGCTATATTGTAAAAGGCAAGGACAGATTGAAAAGGTCTTTTTAGAGGACCAGTGCTGAAGGTGTTTGGATTGAGACAGAATAACTTGGAGGAGTTACAGCTGGGAGGATCAGTTTATTATTTCTTCAGATTTTTAAGGCTTCCTTTCACTTATTAATAAATTCTAGTCCGCTATCTTTACCTATTTAATTTTGAAGAAAAATAAAAATGATCTGTGGCATAATTCTCCTTTCTTTAGTCTTTGTTGATGAAAGGAGTGCTTACATGCAACTTCAATAATGAAGGCTTCCAATGTGCACTGTTTATATTCCCTCTTGTCTGTACTTGTGCTTTCATGAAAATGAAACTTGACTGAATATACTTTTCATTTCCTCTTCACTATTTCGTTAATGCACAACCACAGTTTATTGAATTTTGCACAGAACAAAATGCAGCCTTATAATGAAATTAGTCTCTTTTGAATGTGGAATATTAAGGTATAATCCCTTTTGCTTTCTCTGTCACTGAGTCTGAGAACAGACAGTAAATATGACTTTTAAAATATTTCTGGGAAGTCCTCAATTTATCTTTCATGAAATAATGAACAGCTGCCATTGTTCTTCTTGATTACAGTTGAAATTTTGCTGAGTCTGTTGCTTAAGAAAACCAGGTCTCTCTCATGAGAAAGGCTTTTCTCTAAGGCAGAGTGGTATTCTGTAGCCCATGCATAAACCAGGGAAGCCTTTGATAGTTAAGAGACAAGTGGAAATATGAGAGCCAATAATGTCCATAGTCATTTATGTGCTTGTTGCTGGTTTTAAGCACCACACATCACTGTGTGGCTAGAACTCCTTCAAACACTGCTTGCCTCCAGCATTTTGGGTTGATCTTGGTTACTGCTTTGCTACCAAGAGCTGTTAAAATGCTGGTCAATATTTGAATTAAACCCAGTCTGTCTCTTCTAAGTAACTAATGTTCTCATCACAGGTTTACTGTCACATTTTCAATTGATTTTAAGCTGTGTCTGATGTGCATTTGAATAAACAGAATTTTCTTCCCATCTCCCAGTGCACTGGAATGGGTCATTTTAAATTCATCTGTGGTTTTAAATGTGTTGGTTTAAATTTATGTAGAGAAGAGGTGTTCAAGAAGGCTGTGGAGGTATTTCAGTTGCTGTTTCAGCACTGGCAAATGGATACCTTTTAAAAATAGATAAACCCTGCACTTGGTGCTAGTAATTTGGTGTGGTTGATCAGTGGGCCCTGTACGTGTGGGTCTGTGGCACTTCCCTGGGGAACTGAATGATGTGAACACACCGGTATAAGACTAGATGATCTCAGGAGGTCCCTTCCAACTTAAATGATCCTGTGACAGCAGGAGTGGCTGAAGTATATGTTTGGTGTTACTGGGACCTAAGCTGATTCTGAAGCCATACAGGAAACTCTGCTGCTTGCCTTTTTTTCAAAGATAAGAAGGAGAACAGCTGCTTGGAGAGCAAAAGGCACCCTAACAGCCAAGCACCCCTCCTGTGCATGGCCCGCAGGGAGCGTGGAGCTGCTGTGCCTGTGCCTGGCTCTGTGATCAAGGGTGGCAGGGCTGGGGTGCTCCCCTACTTGTTTGGAGCCTGGTGTTCACGAGGGGCCAGCTGCTGTGCCAGTGGGACAGGGTGGTTGTTCCTCTCCAATGGGACTGTCTATGCAGGCTGAGCAAGGCCCCTGTGCTTGTGCTGTCCCACCTGACTTCACTCTCTGCTTAATGCATCAAAACCTATATACACAAACCCGAGGTCACTGGGCTCATACAGGCAGCTTTTAGTTTTAGGGTTTAACTGCTGAGGAGCTATAATCAAAAAGTCTTCTCTTTTCCACTGTTTGCTGGTTTATAACAAACAGTTAAATAATGTGAGAATTCTTCTCTTGGTTCAGTGTCTCAGATGAATTACTGATGCAATACCCCAGGGAGCCCTGAGTTTAAAATATGCTATTGCTGTCATTATAGCCTTATACTCCATGTATTTTCATGCAGTTCTCAATCTGTGCCTTTCCAGCCATTAATGCCACACAAAGCTTTCCCTTGGGAAAGTGACCAGAAGCAGCCTCTAGTTGACATTAGGGACCTCTGGGGAGAATAACAGAGAAATGGAAACTGACTGCAGCATGAACAATTTCTTGATGAAAGTGATATCTTGTGGAAATTGGATTATTTTTTTTCTTTCTTTCTTTTCCAAGCAGCCTTTCCCCTCTATTGCTGTAGCAAATCTATTTGGTAGTGGTAGAAAGAAAGGAAAAAAAACATTTGTTTAATTCACACAGACTTGACTCTCAGAGCTTCACAGGCCTTACCATGGAGCTTGCTTTTGCCAAGTAAGGTCATAAACATCTAAAGATTTGATTCTGTGAAACCACATGATGGTAAGAAACCAATCAAATTTATTATATTGAAAGCAATAAATCTTGTAAGTGGCCCTTGAAGGGACTATTATTTCACCAGGATTTAATCCCACCTGCATCATCTTTACTTTTATTAAGCCCAAGTATCTTTTCCTTTGCCTGTGTGTACACTAGTTGCTTTGCTTGGTGGTGATCATACATACATACAGGGAAGGAATGTTTCCTGTGCAGTTTATTTCAATAAACTATTGTGTATCAGAATAGATGCCTGCATTCCATTGCAATTTAGTTTTCAGCAGTTTGTCCTAAGAAAAATAGAAGATGAAATAGCGGAAATATCTAACTTCCATGTATCAGGAAATTATATGTAAAAGTGTTGTTATTGCTGGCTTAGCCCAATCTGCTCTTAGCCCCAAATCCTTGTTAGTGACCTGATGAGACCGGATTTCATCCCGTCTACCTGCTGGGTGGAAATGCATGTCACAGCAGCAAAAGCATCTGCTTCCTCTAGTTCAAAGCTTTGGCAGTGGTGTGTTTGATTCTTAAATTGGTCTTAGAAGTTGTTTGGAAAGTGTGTGCTTAGTCATCTGTATTTTTATTTTTGGTTCATGTCACTCAGCAGCAGCTCTTGATTACATTCTTCCATTAAAAATGCACAGGTTTGATTTCTTTTATAGTTTTGAATATCTCCGCTTTTGAGTGGTTAACACCCTGTGTATCTGTCTGGCAATAAGAAATGAAGAAGCTTTTATTTCATAAATGATTGATATATGCACCAATAACTTGCCTGACTACTCAGAGAAAGTTTATGAATGGATGAGTCATATTGGTACAGATGGTGATATCAGAAAACAATACCTAATCGAGAGTACATATTTAAAGTGACTTTCACCTGTGTACAAATAAACCGGGTGCCTTTCAGCAAACCGAATGCCGTGACAGCTGGAAAGATGTGCAGCTTGCAGGCTCTTTGAGTGAGTGGTATCTGATGTATAAAGTACTTTCTCAATCTCTCCAAGTTTCAGAGCTGCATGCAGACAAAATCTTTCACTATCCTTCTGCTTGTGCTGATGATATAGTCTCTGCCTCTTTAATATTTGGGCTGTATGTTCTAGCTAATGCGTAAGCTTCCCTCTAGTAGAGTGTCTGAGACTCTAGAAGCAGTTCTTTCCATTAAGTCTAATTAAATTAGACTGTCTTGTGTACAAGTCCTGCAAGAATGTTATTGGTAGAAGACTACATTTTTCTACATCGCAAGAGAATATTTTAAGGTTTTGAACTAGCACAGATGAGCCAAGTAATGTGATTCCTGCTTGGGAAATAAAACTGCCAGTGAGGTTTTACCTAAACTTAAATCATTTTACATGAACTTGACTTCAGGGAGAATTTAGTAGGAAGAGAAAGATGCTCATTGCTTTGCCCAGTCAAAATATACCAGTCCTTTTCATAGAGTCTGAGTGGGGATTAGACCTAATGACAAATCTATTCTAGGCTTTTACAGCACAGGCTGGCAAACAGAATCCTCACTGATAGCTGTTATGGCTTTTTCCTATATATACCTTTGACCAGCAGTGAATGCAGGGAGGCTAGTGCCTGTTTGGACTGGCCACTGGGGGAGTAAATTTTGTCTTTATCCAAGCAAAACTTCATAACCTTGGCAGTGTTGAGTGAAGGAGCCAAATTTCCCAGGTATTTCTCAGAGGAGGATGGATTCTAGAATTTTGCCTAATATAAACTGTTTTAAAACTGCACAGGGTTTTAGAAAAAATGATGAATATAAAAGTATATCCGGTAAACAAAGTGCACTATGGGGCTATGGTTTTGGTTGCAGATGGAAAACTCTTGCCCTAGTTCCAAGTACACTAATAAAGATTCATAGGAAACTTCGTTTTCTAAATAATATGTGATCACTTTGAAGAAAGACATGAAAACCCATTAAGTCAGTATCAGAAAAGACTTGACTGGTCACCAAGCCCACTTGTTAGTCACCTAATGTACTCCTCTATGGACAGAGGTAAAATGAAGAAATCAATGGAAGAGAGGCTTCTGAAATTTGGTATTTTGTATCTGGACAGCAGAGAAGACTGTAAATATTTTTTGCAGTATGTGTCAAGCTAGAAACACCAAAGTTTAGAAGGTCTAATACCTTTTGTGGGCAGATTATTTGCCCTTTCTTTTATCTCTATCACCACCCCATTCCCCTGACCCACCCTCTAAATAAAAAAAAATAGTGGTGACCCAAAACAAAACCAAAAAACCCCACTGTAATTAAAGACAGTGTGAGCCTCCTGCATGTAGATAACGGACCTCTTTTTGATTCTGCTGCCATATCTCACGCACATGGCTAATCATGAGAAGCTTCATCTTCCTTTGAGATACAATAAGGGCCATTGAACTCTAAAAATGTAATGTCACAAAAGAAGAATGTGTTTGTACTAATTCCTATTAGCTGTGATGCCAGCGCTATAAAAGCTTCTGTACATGTTGCACTGTGTTATGTTTTAGTTATGAACATGAGACTGCTCATTAGAGAAATGGGAATATTAAACCAGCGTTTTGAAATAATTTTGGTGAAAATATTCGTGGAATGTATTATCCATACATAAATAATACTAGTAGCTTTATTCATTCTGGCTTTATTTCTTAGAAATTATCTCTTGAACTTTGTAACGAGGCAGGACTGAAAGGCAAAAGGGTAAAAATGGCTGAACTGCAAAAGAAAAGAAAATTCTTTTAAAAATAAACTTGCAGCAGTGGGCACTATAAGAAATGGTCACACAGTTTACAGTGACTCTGAGTGTAATATTTAGGAATGAAAAACTTGCATGTACGTTTCTGAAGCATTTTATAATGGTAGCTACAGGTGCTTGTGCTGGAGTCCTTTTAGCTCTAGGATCCACCTGGCTCTGTTCTAACACAGGAGATTGCTGAAGGACCTACAGTGCTGTGAACATCCACACCAGCTCGTCAGTCAAATAGTATAAACTGAGATTTCCTTGCAGATGGAATCCCTGGTTCTGAATAGGGTGTAAGATGGAGATCCTGAGTAGTTTACAATCATACTGCAAAGCTGGGGGAGAAATCCTGCTACCCTTCTCTGGGACAGTAAATTACCCTCTACAGTTTTGATAATTTGGAGCTGTCTGGGAAGGTTCATCAGATCAGACCTTTGGTATGCACCTCATAGAAACAGGTACCTGATAGCTGGACCTAATCACCACATCCATTTTTTAAGAACTCTTCAGTGTGTAGGAAAAAAAACACCACAAAGCAGGGTTACCTAGGGTTGGGAGGATGAGGAAGATGTAATTATGATGACACAAATACAAAGTGTTAATTTGTGTCTCCGAGTCAGATTTAGTGGAAGACCATGTGGCTGCACAGCTATGGATGCTGATTATACACATGGATGCTTTCTTCTGCCTTTTTTTTTTTATAAAGGAATTTATAAAATGAAGTTAATATATGAACTTCATTCACATATCTACACAAGGCTTTGTTGTTTGTGCATTAGAGCTGTGATTTTTTCTACTGTTTTTGTTACTGGCATGCCTTCCTTTTGTGAGCCCTAGGATTTCCTTACAGCTTTGCCTGTAATGACTACAGCACGTTGCTTGCTTCCTGATATGGGGCTAAGCCCTGCTTCAGTTTGCCACTTTTGATCAGACTAGCTGCTAATGGCAATTGTCAGGGAGCAGCTGACAGCATAAGCTGAGATCAGCTTGGAAGAAATGAATTACCTTTTTCTTGCTCTTTAGGTAAGATTC
Source organism: Megaceryle torquata (assembly GCA_024611175.1). NCBI lineage: Eukaryota > Metazoa > Chordata > Aves > Coraciiformes > Cerylidae > Megaceryle > Megaceryle torquata. Next base: position 188,174 of record JANIJG010017092.1, read on the forward strand.
TCCATTTCCATAAGCTGAAAAAAAGAGGGAAATAAATCAAATTATAGGTCTTGTAATTCGCCCGGCTTTAGCTGCCCTCCTTTTTAAAGGAGTTACAGGTGCTGAAATAGCAGGAAACAAAGTACCCAAAAGGGTGTTAATTTGTCCCACTGCTACATAACTTACAAGTTAATCAGTGTTTCCAAGTTCAAAAGAGAGGAAGGTCAACATGGATTCTGATAACGTTTCTCTCACATCAATAAGTTCAGAGGCTGGAGAGTGAAGATGAATTGGACACTTTTAATTGTACAGTAATTCCTTCCAAAATCAGTTAAGGGGATGCAGATAATACAGGCCTGTGACTAAGAACATGCAGTGAGTTACTTTAAGAAAGAGGTATGAAGGGCTGTAGTACAGACAATAAATTTTTATAGTTCCTTGGTTTCATTTTCAGCACATCTACTGTCTTCATGCTTGTGGATAGGCTCCAAAAGGTAAAACATGCGTGGCCACACACAATGCTGTTATAACTGGGAACGCAAATCTTTTAAGTTAAATATTCAAAACTTTTGATTACTTCGGAAGTTAAGTGGCTTGTTTAATTCAGATGAACTAAGCACCATGCTGGAAACAAAAACTGGTGAAATTCAAGGCCCATTAAAGCCAGAGGAATGTTCCCAGGCTTATGTTAAAAGCCTTCTCCACTTGCAAGTAGCCTACCTTACTTGATTTATAGTGTTGAGATTCTGTTGCTGATTTGCTTTTGGTTCTGAGTGGTTCAGCAGGGAAAAAAAATATGATATTCTAGCAGAGAAGCAAATTCTATTTCAACATCAGAAAAGAACGTGACCAAGAACAGGTTTTTTAGATGCAGCAGGAAATGGATAACTATGCATACTGCAGCATTTTGCAAAGTGATGTATGTGGAGATGCTTCAATCAACCCCTTCCACTACTCAGAATCAAGAACTTCAGAAAAATCTAATATTTTCCAGTTTGGGCATTCAATACTAAAAGTTGTTTTGACAACAAATGTATTTCGCAAATGACATTTTAATTTTTTTTTTTCCTAACAGAAAATATAGTTTATTAAAAAAAAAAATAATCAGAAAATGTGGAATGTCTGCTAGTTAACCCAGAGTTCAGCCCTTCTGAGGCTGGGGAGGATGAGTCTAGGAAACTGATTTTTAGGGACATAAACCAATTCTAATACAAATATTTATTTATTTATTGGCCATATGTGGAAGCCTGTAAGGAAAATGCAGTTCATTAAGAATATTGATACTAACATGTAATGTTGGAGATACTGGCAAGTCTCTCTTTGTAATTAATGCTGTACATCTCCAGGTTTCTCCTCCTATTTTTTCAGAGCTATAAATTTTCCAGCTAAATATGACATGATCAGCCCATTGCTGAAATAAACAGAAGCAGATTTGCTAAGGCAAAAGCATTAGTTAGGTTTTTAAATGTCCTTACTCATCACTAAATAACTGTTCCAGACATAGGCTTTATTTTAATAGCTAGAGATGGATTTATTTCATTTAAGACTCAAATATCTATTGTTCAGCTTCATGTTCTGGAGATGTAATGATCAAAATTAGGACATTTTTTAATGCTTAGTGGAAAGTTTGTTGATTTTTCATTATAATGAAAAAATTTGTCTCACTCTAGTTGAAGTAATTCTCTAGTTCCTCGGAAATGTGTCTAAAAATGAAAAAAACGTTTTCTCAGCTATTCATCTCAGCTTGCTGTCAGCATTATAGATAACATTTGCTTCGGGGCTTGTTTTAGCTGCTGCGATGTGAAATTGCTGGACTGTTTTTGCACAACCACCTTCAGGAGGTGCTGTCTCCAAAGCTGCGTGTTTTGTCCATTTGTGCAGCAAAGGGAGGTTGATCTGTCCAGAAGTGAAAGGATCTAGTTTAATGTTGATCTCCTTCCGTACCATGTTGTGAAACAGATGGATGTTTGGAGCAACTTATTGGTCATATTTTCCTGCAGAATTCCTTATATAACTGTACTCCTTGACCAGAAACAATATTACATTTAAAGCCAGGAGCTGTTAAGATCCTCCAGGTTTCTTACTGGCCTCCTCTTAGAGAGATCTTTCCCCATGTAGAGTATCACCACTTCAGCCTGGGAGAGGGTGATGAAGCAGCATGAGACAAGACAAGGGCCTCTCCACCTCACCTCCCCGAGTTGCTGCTGGGCTGGGCTGAGCCAAGCCAGAGGCTGTGCTCCATCTTTTGTGGTCTCCTGCTCTCGGGGATGATCAGGCAGTGGCCATGCTTCTGACACTGCATATACCAGGACCTCTCCTGCAGGGTGAAGTTCCTTCAGCTTTGTCTCAGACAGATAAATTTGTCTGTTTTGGAAGTTGATAAGTAAATATCAGATGGATCTCTCTGATCAGGAGCGTTTAAAAGGGTTTAGCTGTTTCAAACCAGTTTTCTCGCTTTTCTCCTGTACAGCTTCAGCCTGCCATAGTATTCAGAGAAGGTTCTTCTACCTGCAAAACATTTTATGCCCTGTTTTAAAATCTTATACCTTCCTCTTGGCCTTCCTAAAGCATTTTTAAAACACAAAGTGCATTTTCCCCTCTATATTCTTCAGTAAGCAGAAATCACGGGGCCAGCCCCACCAGTAGGTGTCAGGGAATGCCTGAGCTAATCCTGCTGTCAGCACACTGAGGAATGGTGGAGTTACAAACCCGGACTCCTAAACCTGCAATCATTTTTTGCCCAGAAATGGATAGTTTTGTTACACCATCATATAAATGGATGCTTACACAGACTAAGCACAAAATATTTAAATTCCTTTCTGCCCTGTATACAGGTGCCTAAAAAAAGACTCCAAGGTTTATAAATTCGAAACCTGCTCTTAGTTTTCTTTAAGAACCAATACAAAAGAAAGTCTGTATCTAGGTTAATTCCACGTGTTGCATGACTATGGAAGACATACATGAGCTGTGAGTATGTCACGTCCCTGACCTGAAAGGCCTTTCTCTTAAGTGTTGAGTGTTTTTCCTGTCTCCTCAGCAGAGAAACAGAATTTCTTCCACCTTTCTAATTTTTAAGAGAGAATTTACTTTCTGCAAACACGTTCACATTTCAAAATCATTCTTGAAACTCCATCTATTTCACTGTTAGATGTTGAGAAGCATACCTAGGACATGCAGCAGTCACATTCCACGACTGCCACATCATCACCTCGTCTTCCCTTATGGAACAGGAGCTGTGTCGGGTACAATCTGTCTCTGTAACCTGCATTGGAGTCTCAGGTAGAGTACAGACTTCCTGTGGGCTACACAGTCCTGTGCAGAAGAACAATAAATCTTTAAACATCATTAGACTTGAGTGTATGTGCACACACATACAAGTTTATGCAGTATAACTGTTTATAATCACCATCTTTCTGCTGGGCTGCTTTTTTCTTTCCATTTTCACTCTTTGCTTTTCCTCTTCCCCCTCACTTCTGTCGCATCTTCCCATTTACGGCGTTTTGTTATTTATGTAGTTT